>JAHZNA010001313.1:0-60005 GCA_027743935.1 Sinodicranocentrus sp. ZH6
ATCACTTGAATAAATACTTGTTCTGTCGGTTATATTAAAAGAGAGAGGGACACACCAAGATGGAGAATTTTCTGAATAAAAATACGATCAAGCCTTTTCACATTCACTTTATCCTCTTCTCTCTCTGCTCTTACTTATGCACTTTTTCCAAGTTTGAAAAGGAATCTCCAAAACAAAATAGTTGTTTACTTGTTACTTGTTTTCTGTGTATTATTGTTTTTTTCATCCTTTCGGATGCCACTAGGAATATTAATGGTAACAATTTTTTGTTTAAGAAAGATCCTCCACAAAAAAGTTTATCGTTTTCCAGACAAAAGAGCACACACTTGGAGAGAGAGGGTGAAAGAAGAGAAAATTGTCTATCTTTGCTCAACTTTTGGAGAAGAAAGGGAATAGTTCTTTTTACTTTTTTTATTTCCACTTCCTTTCCTTTTTTCACTTTTCCTAGTGCTATATATACCTATTTATTCCTATTCTAGTTTGCTTAAGGCAACGCCGTAAACATACATGAAGGAGGAAGTAAATAGACACAAGTTAAAAAAAACACACATATTCTCCTTTTCTTTCTAATATCCCTAGATATATAAAAAGATTTTTTTCTCTCTCAAAAAACTAACTACAAGTCACTATCTAATTTCCGCTTTTCCCAAGGAAAACACACAAAAGAGTTATTTCTCTTAAGGGCATATAGTACGGTTACTTGGGTAAAAGGGGAAAAGAAGGGCAAAAATTTGCATTTGAAAAGTGTCCTCTTTTTTTGTCTGAAGGGAAAAAAGTTGTAAAAGACAGATCATGTCAGTTTCATTTTTATCATCATTTTCCCTCATGGAAGCATGTAAAGTGAAGAGAGAAAAAATTGCAAATTTTCTTACAACATTTTTTTAGTTATGTACATGCACGGTTATTAGTATTTCACGTTTCTGTGAAAAATGAAAAAGGGAATCTCAAGTTTAATATAAAATATCACGGCGACTTATAACATACAATGCAACACTTACGTCTCGAAATACTCTATTTACTCTATATATTTATAATTTAGGTATCTGCACTGTGCCAAAGGTTCTGAAGCATCTGTAACCTAACCGGAGTTATATTCCCTTTCAGAAAAATTGTATGGCGTTCTTATCTTGTCATTTTCATTCATAATATTACATGTGCACAATCACTACAACATATTAAAACTAGGCTTGTATGAATCCACAAACACACGCGCGCTCCTTTTTATTTATTTAATCTAAACGTAAACCCTTTCCAAAAGTCAGCTTTTTCCGCTTATTGACTCACATGCAATTTTCTTGTTCCAGTGATCCACTAACTGGAGAGGAGGAAGAGGGCTCAATATATTAAAATTATTTCATATAAATGAATCAATGGATGGTGGGGTTGTCGGTGTATAAAAAAGAGATTTTCTCTCTGTCGGCTTTTTTTATTTAACTTTTTTTTGCTTCTCTTTGGGAAATCCTTTTTTTGTCTGGTCACATGGAGGATATCATTTTCTTGATATTACTTTCATATGTCACATTTTCTTGTGTATTTTGGGATGTATGAAGATGAAACAGGATTTTTTATGCTAATGGCACACATGTGGAGGATATTGCAGGCTTGTGTGAGACTTTTTGGTGTTCTCTTTTCATTCAGCTTTACGAGAGAAAGGGAAGGAGAGAAAAAACAATAAAACCAGATTGATCCAGTTGGATTTGAATTATATTATGGACGTTGTCTCGATAAACCTTTGAAAGGAACAAAGGGAGCAGTTGTCTGTGTATCTTTTTATGTCAATACAAGCAAAACATTATTTTGATGACGGTGCACTGAATGAAGGAAACAATACATAGGATTTGCCCTCTTTCTTTTTGTGGTGGGTAGTGGAATTATGTTATTCAAATTTGTTCTCTTTCTCTCTCTGTAGCTATCTCTTTCTGTTGGATCAGATGATTAGATAAATATAAAAAATGGAGAATGTGACGTGTTTCAAATTCGCAATCTAGATATTGACTTGAATCCCTTCTTTGAACAAGTTATTTAAGCCAAAGTAACTGACATAAAGAAACTCGAATGACTTTTTTATCCGTATTTTCTCAAATTACAGGAACATACGGAAATGTAGATCATATGCATGTGTGGGATGTGGGAGTAACCTAATTTATAAAGTTATCCTAACCGCGCACACTTCAGCCACGATTTGATACAGTAATTTAAAGATTCTACACTAGTTGATTATGATAGATATGACAGCTCAATTTCCTAAGGCAATTACCTTATTCCCATATAATACCTTAGAAATAAATAAATTTACTCTTATCAAGAAAATGCGCAGCGGCTGACACTCAAAAGCAGTATCTTATCTCAAGGCTTATAGAAAAATACACGTGACATGACATATTAGCTAGCTTACAGAGGCTATAGAGCTTATACCAAACCTAGGCTAAAATTATGAAACAATTTTTTTACCCTAAATTCTTACAAACTAGGAAATGGATAGTCGAAAAATAAAGCCGTGTTATGCTATTTTATATATCCTTTTTAGGACAAGTTAATACACACACACAAATTCCTTATGCTAATTCCTATTGTTTTACAGGTGAAGATTTTTTTTATATGAGGTCTTCTTTTTTTCAAGATGAGAACAAATTTTTTCTTCGTCGAGTTGACTGATTGCTTCAGCTGTGTATTAGAATGAAAAGGATTTATTCTTCAATCCTCCGTCCCTCATTCCAGAGATGTACGTATCCATTCCTTGTGCTTCCCTTCATTCAAGTTAGCACACAATCACTCAACTTGTCATAGCAAAGTGAAGACTTTGCCAGACAAGAATATATTCTTTCGAGGAAGAAGAGTTGAGACGAAATGAGAGAGAGAGGCAGTCGGGAATCTTGATCATGTATAATTTGTCTTCATTCTTCTTCACCCGCTTATATGCCTCTTACAATTGACAAATTTTCCTGGGGAGTGGGGCTGAGAGCACACGTAAACACGAACGCTTGTTTGAAGAAAAAAAAATCATGAATTGTTTTTGATCTTCTGTTTAGAGATTGGATGTAAACCGTCAATCGCTTTGCATTGTTTCGTCATTCAAAAAATTTCTTTGGTTTATATTCACACGTGGAGAAGTCACACATTTGCATTTGCATGAAGAAACAGACGAACACGATTTGTGGTTTTAGATGAATTGTATATGAGGGGTGATATACAGAGTTTTTAAGAGGTCGATATTCACAAATGTTTTTTGGATTGGATTCAATTTTTTTTATGAGGGAGTGACCGGTCACGGCACCAATTTGACTATCATTTTTACTGGCATTGTCTCATCATACGGGATTCATTTTTCTCAAGACGGATCAACTTGAGTGTAATGGGTAGAGATAACAATGGAAAGTGCACGTAATTAAATATTACATTGTTATTTGCACACAAGTATAAGTTTCAATATTCACATTCAAAAGTTTTTTTGTCGAACAACTGACAAGAATGTTTTAAAAATGCACACAATCTTATCCTTGAAGAGAAAAAATCATCTCATTAATAATTCTCACCCATTCAGTATTTAAAACTGCGCCGCACATTTATGCATATTTTTTTACTCGACAAGAAAGGATCAATTAGTAATATATTCATTGGTTATTGTTCTGATGAAAATTGTAGAGTTGGCTAAATCCGTACCACAATTTTGAGGTCTTCTGTGTGTGCAGCTTTTTAAACTTGTTTTTTGTAGTCTATTTGTTGACATGTGTAAGTTGTCAGTCGCCACTATCAACACCACCACCAACGATGATTATCCTGATGGTGTGAGTGAATAATGTGGTATGGTTGGGGGAGACGTGAAAACCATTATCTTGTCACAAGTAATCATAATAATAACAGCACTAAGCGATATACATAGTTTTCTTGTGGGGTGCAATGCTCATTTAAGTTTTATTGACTAAAATATTGACATTTTTTGGTTTAAGAAATTTGTGGGGAAAATTGGGGCAAGGCTTTTGAAGAAACTTTGTAACCTAAATTATGAATTTGAAACGATGTTTTGGTGTCATGTGTCATGTTTGAGGATGCTATGGCTAAGTTTTTCTATTAAATGCGGTCAAGTCAAAATAATTAGGTAGTTAAAGTTGACAATTACAGGATAATGGTGGTTTGAGCTTTTGTTTTCGTGAAGGATATTTCCTTAGAATGTCACAAAGCCACTTATTCATTCAGCAAGTTTATTACCAAAGTCGCTCGACAAGAGAGAGGATACCATGCCCAAAACCATTTTTCCCGGATGTATGGGATTTGCCCACAAAAGACGAATATAATTAATTTCTGGATTTTCTTCAACTCTCTCAAAGTCTATCCTTTTTTGCAAATGATTTTCCACAGACAAGAGAACAAGTACAAGACAGAGGGAAACTTTAGGTTTACTTTAACAAAGCGATTCCCAGCAGGGAACCCGTTTTCCTGCGATTCCAGCCAAAAACCAAAAAGGCAAAACCATATCTCTCTCCCACATTATGTATTACTCTTCACTCTTAATATCCCAAATATATATAGAAATAGAGAGAAAACCCAACAAAAAATAATAACATTCATCCCATTTCAATATACATGCCAAACGGTCCATACAAAACTCTATATATTTTCACAAGAGGCGGAGACAAAGTGAATTGTACAAAAAGCACACACACACAAGTAATATGGCAAAGTGCCAACTTTCCATTATTTCATTTCCACTTCATTCCAGCTGAGTAAGAGACAAAGACGAAAAAAAAAGTCTTGACGAAGAACATCATCTGGGATGGCCTTCATCCACCGTTATCCTTAAACAAAGCCAACTTTTAAATAAAAATGGAAGGAAAAAAGTAAATGATAACCCCATTCCACAATTAGAGGGGACACACTTGAAATGTGAAATTAATGAAAGACTATTCTCACTTTTGTACTCTTTTCATGTAGCCAATCATTACGTCCCACGTTTGACAAAGTGACCAGCATAAATTAAAAGTGAGGTTGGTACAAAAAGACGTAATGAGAAAATTGGTCTTTTTCATTTAGCAAAATTAGTATTCTCTACGATGCACTCTTAATGCCCTCCGTTAGTTTCGCTGATGGGAAGAAACGGAGAAAAAGAAATATCTCTAAAGACGCAAAAACACACTCAGCTTTTTTTCTGTTTCTCCTGTGGAGATGATGCATTTGGGAAGATGCTTAAGTCAGCAGTATTATTAAAGGGAATGGTTTGAAAAGCAATACGTACTGTCAATTACATTTCTCATGTTGCACACACACAAACTCACTCACCCTCCTTCTCACACACAAACACAGTTCACGCCGCCAGAAGCTATCTTTGTCAGGATAAGGAGGAAAAATGCTCCAGATATGTGTGTCTGGAAGGAGGGTGCTCCATCCAGAGTTGAAATACATGCACGAGAAATAGCCGTTAGCAAGCTCGTTGTCTCGTCTTGGACACAAAGATAATTGAATCTTGAGAGGATGTAAAAGGATAAAGGAAAATTAAAGCTATCAGAGAAAAACGGGGAAAGGAGAGGATGTATTTTTTCCAAGTCCTACATATTTTTTTCTTAGAGACACCACACACAACTACTATCCATAGGGATTAATGAAGGACAGTAGAACAGGCACGAACTTAATAGTTTTTTTTCGGTCAGCTTGCTCAAACTCCGTTGGCCATTATGAGGGAAAATGGGAAAGAGAAAAACAAGACGGAAAATAAACCTTTGAAATGTGTACATGCATTGGACACACTTGAATAAATAGAGAAAGCACGTTTTCCCTCGTCTACCCACATCACAACGTATTAAATATAACTTCACTGGATTGAAGTGGTGCAGCTGGTGGAGAATGTAACGTCTGGTGGAAAGCAAAGACATGATGATTACCATTAAGAAACAAGAGAAATTATTGAGCTTTCTGAGGAAGCGTTGTTGCTGAATTCAGAAAAGAGCGACAATACAAAAAAATTGGGTTTTCCCATAAGAGGGAGTAGTACCTTTTGCGAAAGGGAAAGCGCCTAGTTCAATTAGGAAAGAGAAAGGACGCATTTGGTTGCTGAGTCTTTTGTCGTAAGCTTTTTTTCAGAGAAATAACAATACAAAATGTATCGTTTTCGTATTCTGTGCACATCCGTCTCAAACACGCATATCGCATCACTGCCCTTTTTTTCTTGGTGAGTTGTGTGTGTGTGGTCCAATCAAAAGTTAAGAAATGACAAGAAGGCAAAAGCTAATTACATTAGATACGGGCTTGTGAGCTTTTCCAGTTGTCCAGAAAAAAATGTTTCAAGTTTCGAGAAAATTGTTAAATTTCACATGGTAATTGGTATCCCACTCACGACATACTAAGTTTGTCTGTCCCCTTCAGAATACAAAAATTGTCGAGGGGAAGAAAAAACGCAAAAAAATATGCGTGTCGGTTTCATCTTATCAAGTGAATTAAGCCAGAAAAATGAGAGAAATTAGAAAGGGGAAAAAGTTTTTATCCTTTCCTTTCTCATCGTCCTAAAATCATCAAGCCCTCATTCTCAAAGAAAATTGATCAATCCCACCTTCATTTTAAAAGTCTACATTGACTTGTCCTGCTACTTTCTCAAAATCTATTTCGAATTTCTCTCCCGATGCACAGAAAACTACCAATTTCCGTTCTCCATTTTCTTCCACTTTTCTCCGCCAGAAGGAACCAAAAAATTGGGAGGGAGCATTCCTCTCTGGTCTTAAAACTGTTGGCGTTTCATGGAGAAAATTCCGCAGACAATACAAAATACGTTCCTTCACTTGCACAAAAGAAAGGAGAGACAAAAGACGAAAGGAAACGAGGAGCCAAGAAAATGCGCTTATATACTCTCAGACACATACACAAGAGCATCAGTGCAGATCTTATTGTCTCTTGGTGGATTATGTTGTGCATAGTGGAGAGGAAAAAACTCTAAACAGCTATAAAAATGATATTTTCTATACTCACAAGCGCTCTTAATGGGAATTTATCCAAGTGAATATCTATTTGAGTAAATTCCTTTACCTCAATTTTTTCCACAGTTGAACGCACCATCTCTGTAAATGACGAAGGAGAAAACTGTTTCTGGAACGCAGTTCCAACAAACATGGTATATCTTGTAGGGCTCTTTTTTCACGGATCAAAATTTTCTAATGCGGAGAATCGAGCTTTGAGTTAATGATCTTCATTCAAATGCCCAAGAGTAGATATCCGTATCGTTATCAGTATCCCAGCGGCAACTGGGTTCTTGGTGTAATTATGAGAAAAAAACTTTTCCCGAGATAACCTCCTTCGTGCGAGGGAAGCTTTCATGCGTGAATTTTCCGGTTCGTTATCCTAAGCAGAAATTGCGGAAAAATATCTCTACGCCGCAGTCAAGTAAAGCGTGCAGATGTGATTAGAGTGGAGAGAGTATACATAATATTATTGCTTTTTTATTCCGTCTCTCAAAAGTATTGCAATTTGGTGGGAAAAGAGTTAGCAAAAAATCTATACTCCTCGCCTTTTAATATCTTTCCTAGGAAAATATTATTCCAGAGTTTATTCCAAACTCGTTCCAGCTCCCAAAGTTAAAATGATGGGTTTTTCTTTTCGCAAGATACAACTTTCTCACAAAAGTGTACACACATTGCATAAAATGTGCAAGAGCCTGGCAGCCGGTTTTTTAGAATGATATTTTCTCCACATTTGTGATGCTACTGGAAGTTGGAGCAAGTGGGGGAAAAGTGAGTTGAGGTATAAATATCTCAGTTGCAGTTTTCTCGAGAAAATTCACTACAGAGGATTTTAGCATTGCACGAAATGTGCCTAAATGCCTCCTTCATTGTGCTACTCGTGGTGGTGCCGCTGAAGCTTTCCTCTTGTACCGCGTGTGGATCGATATCATTGGATCGATAAGAAAGCAAAAGCAACAGAAGAAGGAAGAACACAGAAGAGAGAGGGAAAGAGGAAGCAAAGTAGAAAAACCAGTCTTTTTGCGGTCATAGACACCGCTCCATGTTACTCTACATTTTTTCTTTTCCTTTCTCTCGTCTCATTGCTAAATACCATTTTTACTACACATTACTACTGCTTTGCCCTTTATTCTTTCTGAGAAAAAAACGGTATGCACTCCTTTGTGAAGCTTCAGCTGGATGAAGCAATACTCAAACTGGGCTGTATACACAGACACACATGCACACAAACAATTTTTTAGTGGAAGGATGTAAATAGAATTATATGTGGAGAGGAATATCTACATTTTAGCGTCTATGTCTAGTCGAAAAAATTATATAAATGTCTATCTATATACGTCTGGACTTTGTGACTACATGGTCGACTAGCTGACTGCTGACTACTCCAGGAGAGGAGTAAGTTGTGCTTTGTAATGTTCGTGTGGAGGAGATGACATTATGG
Source organism: Sinodicranocentrus sp. ZH6 (assembly GCA_027743935.1). Lineage (NCBI taxonomy): Eukaryota > Metazoa > Arthropoda > Collembola > Entomobryomorpha > Entomobryidae > Sinodicranocentrus > Sinodicranocentrus sp. ZH6. Next base: position 8,380 of record JAHZNA010001313.1, read on the forward strand.
ATGGATATGACTTTTACTTTGAAGATATACCTATATACATATATATGTGAGGGAGTATATGAGAATGTAGATCAAACGCAAATTCTCTCTTCCGTCATGCTTCCTTCTTTCTCCACTTTTACTCTGATTGTGTGAGTGTTTGCTGGGTAGACAAAAATGATGGTATGATTCCAAGCCAAGAAATAACATGATACCGGTGTTGGAAGCTTTAAGACTGCTGGAGAAGGAGAAATATATTGTGCAAATATATAATATATCTGTATGCAACTAGATAAATTGCTGTGCCATCAGCTGTGACGAAAGAAGGTTACGTTTATGCCGTTTCCTGTATGAATATTGAGTTCTATGCAAACATTTTTTTTCATGCACTCTCAGTCATCAACTGATGCTAGTTAATAATTCGTGACAAGCCAATTAGCAAAAAGGCTAACAACCTCGGAGAAACTTTTACTTATTTATCTTTTTCCCTGAGGAGAATAACTTGAGCTGTTTAATACCCAAAAATGTTGGTATGCAAACAAGGCGTAGAAAATGAATCCTTAGAAGTCAGAGGGCTCTTACAAGAAAATAGGGACTGTATAGGAGAGAAAATCTGGGAAAGTTATGAAACCTTATTATCGGGCTTGTGACATGATCATCACTATCTCTCACATGACTTTACCTGATAATTCACTTTGGTTTAATTACCTCACCATTTCATTCATGCGGTAAATGAGGAATTGGTCTAGATAATAATTTGATATTTCATGTGGGATGAATATTTGATGAAAAAGTGGGTAATTCCAGGAAAATATATTCATTAGAATGCAGATCCTTTAGTAAATCGTATAAAAATGCATCAACAACTTTATTCCGCACCGCAGGCGGTGGAGTGCTAGAGGGGGAAAATCTTGAAAAAGTTCTTTTCAACTTTTTCCACCGGGCTCCGCAGGGGAAAACTTGTGAAAATCATAAAAGTGTCAAATTTTCATAGAATAAAAAAAGTAAAGTGGTTCAAGTCTCGCTTGACTCAAAGACTCACTCACTTGATGTGGAAATGTAGAAAAGGGGATTTTTTATGTGGAAAGGAGAAAAATGGAGAGAAATGAGATTTTTTGAAAAAATGAAAGTGGAAAAGATAGAATTGTGCATGTGTATGTGAATACACTACTATTTTAGGATAAATGTTTATTTTCGGTGAGAAGCATAACTTTTGTAGAGTAAAACAAGTTTTTATTCCCAGGAAGAAACAAGTCCATCTAGTTATTTACGCATGATATGATACACAAGATTGAATGGAGAAGTAGAGCTAGACGTGTACACATGTGGGAGATGTAATGTTCGCCCACTCTGGAAACTTTCTCCACCTTATCTTCATTGCAAGTCTCAAAGGATCTTTTTTTTGTACCTTCAACTATTTTACCAAATACAATTATCGTTAAAGAGGAGAAAACAGTGAAATACGTGGCTATATATAAAGCTAAAAGGGAACATAAGAAAATACGAAACAGAGATTCCCCATTTGTGTAGAAATTTACTTTTACTATTTTACCATTTTGGTCAATCTTTTTCTCTCCAGCTTTAATATCCTCTTCAGTTTCTGCCACCTTGTACGTCACATTTTCCAATTTAAAAAACACGACCACCCAGGTAGGTAGCTAATAAACGTGAAAGCTTTTCTTGTTTACTTTATAGGTAGCCTGGGAGTCTGAGAGAAAAAGGAGAGAGTTTTTGAGTCTCTTTGTATTGCAACATTATTTAGCTGGAAAAAGTATCCCAAACATCCGCAAAAAAAATTATGAGAGCTTTCCAAAGCATCTAGAAGATTGCCTGGATTTCCTTTTTTATAGAAGAGGGCCACGTTTTACATTTCTAGATTACTCCTCTACACGTTATTGTATGAGAAAGCGAGAAAAAGAAAATCCGTCTTGGGAAAACACAAGGATTCCAAAGTTTACAAGATTTAACAGCTTGGAACAACATGAACCATTTTACTGATGACCATCCTCATCCGGATATTTTAAAGAGAGCTCATTTAGAGAAAGTAAAATGAGCTCATTTTCACATTCTCTACTTCTCAAGTTTATCCTCAATATTATAAACAAAGTTGAAATCCAGAGATGAGATGGCTGTCCAAAGGATGATATCAGTTTGGCGACAAAAGGAGGATTGAGTCAAGCCACAGGAATATTTACAAGAGGAGTGTTATAATTTGAGGAACACTGACAGGAAATAGAAAGCCTAGCTTTAGTCTGTTTCATGATGATAACTTATGTACACACTGAAACCAACTCTATCTCCGGTAGCCGCTCTCGGGCAATCTGATGATTACAATTGGATGTGTATATTACTATTACAATCCTTCCCAGAATGAGGATGAAAAAAGGAAGTAGGGAAGCAAAGTGGTTTCATCATTGGTCTTTCATGGCGTGAGTTAGATTTTTTTACACGAGAAAAATAAAACGCAACAGAGTTGTTAGCGGATTTACTTGATTTACTTGATCCCTCTAGAACACAAGTATAAATGTGGAGGTGGTAGTGTTAGTAAAACGGAAGGAAGATGTTTCCACCGTGGCGGAACTAAAGTAGTCTAGAGAAAAAAAGTAGAACACACGTTGCAACTGAGTGTATATTTATTCCGTTCGCTTTACTCTGCTTGCCATCATCGTCATGTCTGAGATGATCATGATGAAGCGTGATCTGACTAAATGTTTTTCATTTTCACGTGTGTCCTCTCTCTCCTTTCATAAAAATCAAATGGGAAAGGTATAGGTATCCTTTTTAGAGAGGATGCTAATGTAGATTGCATACATAAAAATAGTGTGTCTTTTTTATTCTCTTCATCTCTCTCCTCCCCCCACACACGGTACATTTTGCATGTGATTACATAACAAATAAACTACCTTTTATAGTCCGGAATTACATTGGGAAAGAAGAAAAAAGGGTTGTGATGCGAATATAGAAACATCATCACGAAACTTAACGAGAAGACAGTTTGCTGCCAAAAAAATACTACAACTGTGTAACCAAAGTTGAGTATAAAAAAGATATCAGAGTAGGAATAGTTGAGCGAGAGGATATTATACAGCCCCACATTTTCGTACGGATTTCCCACAACATCCGCTTTTATGACGGGAGCATTCCATTTCCTAAATGTGTTGTACAACATGCTCCTATAAAGCCTCATTTGAGCCGGAGACTTTGACTCAAGTTTCATGACAAATAAGGCTGGGAAAAAAATTCCATCTTTTTCACATGTTCTTTCTCTCATCTACACCATCATGTTGCAAACGATGTAATTCTTGTGTATTCTTTTTTATTGGGGTGTGAGCAAAAACCTTATATTTCTCAAAGAGAGATATACCTTGTGACATTTTTTCTTGGAGAATGACACGTGCCTTTAATTCTAATGGAAAAGCGAGAAAATGGTTGTGAGAGGAAATGATTGGGATAAGTGAGGTGAAACAAGAGAAAAAGAGGAGGACATGGGTCTCATTACGGAAACTAGTTTTGTGCAACTGATGCCTTCTCTTCAAGTCCAACTGGTTTTCTTCTTCAGTCACTGCTTATCTTAACAAGTTAAGGTAGGAGTGTGTGATGTGACAGTAAGAAAAATCATTACATGATCACCATCAAAACAAGAAGAGATCACACTTCTCACATCATTTTCAAGAGCTTTTCTCTTCTTCTCTGAGAAAATGGATTAGGATGGTTAAAAAATCCCTGCTATCTAATCTTGCTTGTTATTTGAGGACAAATGATCTGGATATTTTTTTCTTCTTCTTTTATTGCTTTCTCACCTTCTCGCTACTTGTGACGGTATCACAGAGATCTAGATTAGATGATTACTGGATATAGTGAACATTATCCATGCCTGTATAATGTTTATTAGGGAGAGAAATCTTTTGCTTTTCTTTTCCAACTTAGCAACAAGACTCACGTCAGATAGCAAACCAATTATTAGTTTCGCTGAAGGGGAAAGAGTTTCCTCTCATTTTTGTTCTTTGGTCTGTCCTTGGACATCTGAAAATGAAAGGTTGTTAGACGGAAAGTCTCTGATAAATTCATTGAGACCTCGTTTCCAATTCTGAAGTGAAAGTTGGAAACTTGTTAGTGTTTTGGGTTCGGACGAGAGGAGAGAAGCTTTTTCAGAGTAATTAATAGAGCGTGAAGAAAAGGGTTGGTGACCGTGCAGCGAACCTTAATCCATAAATTAATTAGCTGGCTTCATCTCTCTTTCCTCCTGAGATGGTTTGTGTATTTAGCCTCGTCTTTATAGCCACACTGTGCCGTTTCCCATTTTCTCTGGGAAAAGTTTTCCCAACGGAAAATTCTCGTTGACTGGGAGAAAATTTTATCGAAGGAATAAGGGAGAGAGTGGGAAATGACAAAGATATTTTAAAAAAAGATACGGTAAAAAAGTCTTTACTCCTGAGCACAGGTTTCTCTAATGAGAAAATGAACAGAGGCAGCTGTTCATGGGAGAATTTTCCAGAATGTTTCCACTCTTGGGAGAATTGTCTTTTGGAGGCTGGAGTCTCACAAAAGAAATGTTTACAAGGTGACACTAACCAGTCAACTGTGACAAGGAAAAGTCTTGACAAACAGAGAAAATGTCGGGAAAAGAAAATGTTTTTCTAGTAACGAGATACCATGAATGAAAAGGATTGTGTTTCAAGTGTACCTGATGACCTCATTTCATGAATGAGAAAAGAATACAATTTAAAAATAACTTTTCTTGAGAAAAAATCGGTTATACAATATGATTCAATTACAGAGAGATAGGAAATACAGATTAATTCGTTTTAAACCAAGAGAAAGTACAAGTGCTCATAAATGTCATTCAACAACGTGCTCCCTTCTTCACATGCATAAGAAAACTCTGGGAATCCCCATTTTATGAGAGAGAAAAAGAGAGAAATTGGAATGACATCCTGTAACGACGCGACTCACGACTCAAAAGAGTAGTTACAACGTCTCGAATTTAATCTCCGCTTTTTCCATCTCAATTCACTTTCCCGGTCTTTGATAACATGTTAAACACATCAAATAAATAACTGCTCTTGCTACACAACATAATTCTTTTGCCAAAATTCAACCCAGTTGTCTTGGTCTTTTTGGTTTGAGTGAGAGGCAAGAGGGGATAAAAAATCTTGTTAATAAAAAAAAGTTGAAATTGCTTTTTTAACCCAACTTCCACACAAGTGGGGTGTCTCTGTATGAAACGTATTTCATACATCTGCACCCAACTAGAGTGACTGACTGATGATGATGAAATGAGTTGTCTTAATAGTCAAATCTCATGTTACACTTGCTTTCCTCATTTTTCTTACGGAGCTTAACAGGAAGGAAAGGATTTTTACAAAAATATATGACAAAATTCGTTACATTTTAGGAGTAGGTTTGTTTAGCCAGAAAAAAATTGTTTACCAGAGCACAGAACTCATTGTGCAAATTCAACATTTTTGTGTGCAATTCTCCCTGCTCACTTTGCAAATTGAGTAAATAAATTTATGCCAAATTGAAAATCTCTAATTGACAGCGAAGCCGGAGCAAGTTGAAGATGAAGATAAGCAAATGACGACAAGCACGATGTCTACGCCTCGTTAGCTCTGCCTGAGTAGTGGTTATATAGAGTATTTGAAGGGCTTTAAGAGTATAATATGTGATACTTCTCAAATCTGCAATCATGTAGCACTTGAAAAGTATTATCCAACCAGGCACATTCCCGTCGAAAGCTTGATATACGGTATGAGTAGGCAGTCAACAACTCTTTACTGATAGCTCAGCGTTTTGTAAGTATTATAAAGAACCACCCAGGAGGATGATGATAGTGATGTTGTTGATGGCATGTCATTATTGTGTCGTTGCCAGCTGAAACTGGATCTAATTCTACTACTGTCAGCGTAATACCATTTTGTGTATCATTCTTCCAAACGAGAATACAAATGAACACCTTAGTTAGAACACACACACGGGAGATATGTATACGTGATAAAGTTTTAGACACAAGTCAGCTGACAACAGTCCGTTACATGATCATTAGCAGAGGACAATTAGCTGCTGAAAGGAGTAAAGAAAGGATTTCAAGCTGGGAAATATATATACATATCTCTTTTTGTATGTGCATAGATGTAAGCAAGGTGGATGCTTTATAAATCCCCAAAATACTTGTACAATTTTAATCCGACAAGTGCTTAATAAAGTGTGATGAGCTTGCAGATTTGGGCATACGAGATACGATGTAGAATATTGGATTTTCAATTTTAGTTTCTCTCCACCCTCGTGCACGTGTCATTGTGTCTCCTACAGAGAGTTATTATTAGTGTCCTTCACATCAAAATTCCTTTTCGAGTTTTGTTGTTCATGCGTGTGACCAACATTTTGCAAGTGATAATTTGTACGGTACTCAGAATTTGCATGAATATATTCCTCGTCAAAAAGTACGCACGTATATAATTCTCCTTGTCTCTTTTACACGTCTCAATTAACACTTTTCCCAGACTGCTAATAAATATTTATGTACACCTTGGATTCTAATTACAGTCATTAATGCACATGCCTTTGGAATTATACGTTGGAGGAAAATGAGAGAGAAGAGGAAATGATGTCGGTTTTACGCTCATTTTATTGTTTCATTTCTTCAAGCGAGGAGGCAGATGTGAGTATGTAAGTTGTAAAAGTAAATGATGTCACACTTTCCATACAAGTGAGAAGGGATTTAATGACCTCATCATCTACTTCTCTTTGAGGCGAGGCTTATTCACTAATTCGTATTCTTACATTCCCTCTTGTACGAGTTTCTTCCTGGCATTGTGTATTGAGCTAGATTTATGCTAAGGTCATTTATCATCCTCTTGTCTTCGAGACGAACCAAGTTGTCTTCGACTTTCACACTATTTCAATGTAATTAGTATTAATGTCATTCCAAATTGAGGAAAAATAACAATGCATGTGTGGTTGCTCAACTAAATTACTTGGTATGGTTGTACGCCATTGTAATAAAGATGAAATTTACACTAAAGGGTATAGGCGATAGATAAAGTGATTAGAATTCTCCGGATGTGCAGAATATGATCCTAGTAATAACTGTCTAGTATTCAACTTATCTACGATAATTTTGCCCTCTCTTCCCTCTGGAGAAAATCCATGACTTAATTAAGTGTTGGCGTATTAATTATCGTTATCATCTACTTCCTCCAGAGTTCCTCATCGCCCTCAAATCAACATTCTCATCATCACAGTCATCTTTTCATCATAACCCCAGGATATATTTTTTCATATCACGTTCCTCCTCCAAGTTTCCCAGGTTTGAAGAGAAAGAGAGAGAAGGAGGGAGAATGCAAAATGAAAACTACAGAGACCTCACATTAGTTTTCGCTCACAGCTCTCATTTTCTTTTGAACATTTTCGTTTAATGTTGCCTATCCGCATCCAGTCCCTATCAAAAATGCGTGTAAAGTATCAACGAAAAAGGAGTTGAGTGTAAGAAGCCATAATATGTTTTTTCTTCCTCTACAATGACTTTCCTTGCCACCACCACACTCACACACACTTTGTACACTAGTCTCTCTCCTCGGAATAAACCAAACTATGCATACTTGACTAGTTTTCGTCAAAGGAGAAAACCAAAAGGAAATTTCCACACAAAATTTTCTCCTCTAGTCTGTGAGAAAAGGCTGATTTGAAAAACGTGCTTATATAATTCTCCCTCGTCTTCTTCGCTTCTTCCACTCCTTTGAGGCTAAATACCAAAGAAAATGAGTTTCTTTGTGTAAAAAAGGCTTGAAAGTCTTGTGTCTTTCTATATGATTCAGAGGAGGAGTAGATACATCCCAGTAAAAGTGGGAGCAGAAGCAAGCAATCTTTTCTTTTATCAAGTAAAGCCGACATGCATAAGTAGAATGTCTTCAAGATTCATATCCAACAGAAGACAAAACTTGGATAGATATATTTATAAATGTGAAAATCTCTCTTTGAAAGACTGCGCTAGTGCTTTTATGATTTACTGCACTTTGTACTCCCACTCGTACAGAAGCGAAATCATCTTGAGCACAGCTTTTTTCTCTCCATAATATCCTTTCCAGATGAAGAGAAAAAAAATCAACCATCTAGACCATCAACTATCCATCCATTGTATGTCAGTTTTCTCTTTGATGCTTCTTCCCAAGCTAGTAACGTGGTGGTGATGATTACAACGTGTATTACCATACCACCATGATTATTCTTATGGGATATATGGTAAACATGAAGGAAAATGGGGAAAAGGCCACAACTGCAGGGGAAAATCGATCTAGTCATAAAGCACTCTATAGTTCACCTTGTATGGCCGTATGCCGCTCTTTAATAATATCACATTCAATATTAATACAATGACTATTAACTTCACTCAACTAGAAGGTCTACACACATATATGATGATGATACACTGGAGGGTTGAATACATAAGCTAATTTTAGCTCCGTGACCCTTTTCTTTTGCAAAGTTTTGCTTGAGCAGAAAAAAATCAGAGAGGAGGGATGACAGTCAAGTCAATTTTGAGATGGAACGAAGCGGAAAAAAGGACGAAAAAACTACTGCATTGCATTTTCCATGAAAGGACTTTGTTTTTTCTGCAAAGTTGCATAAAGTTGTCATCACTGTAGACAGGAAAAAATAAAAACTTTTTTTTTTGACAAACTGCAAATGGGTTTTGCAAAAAAATCCACTTTCGTGTCTGGCTCGCTCAATATATAATTTTCGACTCAAATAAAGAAAGCATAGCTTTCATTGAAAGAAGCAGTTAGCCAATTGACACGTTTCCCGTTATTTTCCATTTGTCGGTGTGTCACTCAATGAAATAAATATGTTATGATGAAAGAGAGGAATTAATATTTCATTGACAACTGCCTGTTAAGGAAATTTTAGTGGAAAATAAGAATGTTCCTTCTGCCTGCAAAAAAAGTCATAGGGATTTTTCTGCACAGCTTAAAAAACTGCTGGTGCAGAGCTAACTCTAGAAAAATGGTTTACGAGATTGCAAGTGATTAATTAGATAATTCTCGTGAATAAAAGCGGCTTATAAGCCTCTAATAAAGTGTCTGTTTGAAGTGGTATGCATACCGTAAAAAATCCTTTATACTAAAATATTGAATTATGTACACATTATCCTCGAAGGACAAATGACTCGTGCCGTGTGAGTGTGTGTCATAGTCATATCGTCGTCATCAACCTCGTGGATGGGAGGACGCTTTATATACGACGTTAAGTATACGACTGAAGTAGTAATGCTTGGTCGGTTTACAAAGATGAGTAAATTGGCTGTCGCGAGGAGTCAGCTCAAGTGTTTCTTGATTGCTTCAATGCATGCATAGAATATTTTGTCAGTTGGCTATGTTTTTTCCTTTGTAAGTTTGGGGATGACAATGTCTCAAATAATATGTATAATGTGGTTAGCAGACGTCTTAAGCGGTATCAAATATCATAATTATCCTATCATCTACATCTTTCACGGACACTCTTACACTCCCTTACATTCCCTGTGTTTATTTCCAACATCCTTTTTTGGCCCATAACTGTACATTATAAAGAGACAGAGAGGAATGAGAAAAGTTGAAGTTTTACGCTTGTTAGATTAATGATACAATACACTGAGGGAGTATAGAAGGGTTGAAGTTTTGGTAATTTTTTATCCTCTGCAAAAATTCCTCTTGTAGCTTGTCAAAGAAGACAAGGTTCTGAGAAGAGGCACGCAGAAAATGGGAGATGCGTGCGCTGAAAATGAAACAAAGAATATGTGTAGATATCTGGGAGAGAAAAATACTGTTTTTCCTTTTCCTCGAACTCTCCCATTAGCTTTAATGATAATCAAACAAGAAACAAAAGACACACGCCTTTTATTCGGATAATGGGGAAGATATAGTCACATTTTTGGGAATGAATGTGGAAGGAATATAATGATTTGGAGAAAAGGAATGAGAAAAAAATTAACAATCCTTTCCTTTTATTTTTGGTGGGTGAGTTTTGTTGTGATGTGAAATGATGGATGAATCATCAGATATTTTTGCCAGTGGAGAGCTTGTAATTGTAAATTCAAGCTTAATCGTTTTGATCAATGAAATTGGACCCCTATGGAGGTAAAACGAATGCAATTTCATTGCAGCTGTTCTTGTGAAATTTATGTGTAGGTAAAATTGAAAGGAAGGAGGGAAAAAAATTGATTATATTTATGACTGCAGTGCAGTGAGAAATTTCACCTTGCCTTGTGTGTAGCAATTTCATTCTAAGAAAGAAATAAAGTTTTGTGCTATTTTAGGATTGACTTGGGGTTTACATTTTTTGAAAGAATTTATTCCTCAGGGGCATTGGGAGAAAAATCGTTAGGAAGTTTTTCCCCTAGACGGAATTTGCGGTTAAAGCTTCACCTCCACCGACCCTCTCCACGAGGAGCATTTTTCTCTCTATTTTTTACATTCTGGATTTTTTTATATCCATTTTGGCTTTAGCCTGAGATCGGGATTGAATTGAATATGTGATAACACAAGAGACGATTCCATGAATTGTTTATCGGAAGCTGGCATGGGATAACGTTCCAAAAAAAACTTTTTCTATCTTCCCCTCTCCATCCACGGCTACTTTTACCCCAAGCGAGAAAGTTAGCTGTCTCCTGAATCTATCTTCACTTGCTAACGTCTACGAGAATTTTTTTCTCCTGGTTTTCTGCATCAGACTTTATGTACTCGACTTTCCCTGAATAATCGAATGCATTAACTGTTGCACCACATCAGAGAAATCTTTTGGCTGAGTAATCACAGGAAAAAAAGTAGAAATCAGAGGAGATCATGCCATGCATGTAAGTGAAACTGAGAGAATGAAGGTGAGCGCATGATTTGGGTTGATTTAATAGAACATGAGGAGAGCCCCTTTTGTCTGTTTAAAATTCGCATAATCAAAGGGATGAAAGACCAAAGAAATTTTGGATCTTGCCCTGACAAAAAAACTTTTCCTTCCATATCGAATCCTGCATGTAATTACAATTTTTAAAAAGGGCTTTCCAACTTTACCCTGCTCAGCACCGGAAGTATGGTGAATATCCTTTACATTTTTGATGTCATGAAGTAATAGCTTTCAGATTTAACTTTTAGTCGTTGTCATCATTAAAAAAATATGCTCCTCATATTCTCAAAGTGGAGGCATACATGTATATCCTTTTTCTTTTGTAATTCAAATTTCCAGCCGTGTAGTCCAGGTAAGTAGGGGATAAAAAATTGAACAAAGAGATTCTCAACTTTAATAACTTTTAGTGGTGTACATGCACTCCAACGCTCTAGAAAACTCTGATTTCGAAACAATGTGAGCCTCATATCATATGTGTGAACACACTGAAATAATATCTTTATTATGAGTAACTTTGCAATTTGCATAATTCCTTTTCCTTATCTTCTTTCAGTGCATATCTCAAGGTAGTAAATTATTTTCACGAAATAATGAAAAGCTCCTAATTATACCAAAGTTGCCTTTGTCTTCTTACAAATAACTCCATTTTGCAGGCTAACGTGACCCCATTACTCCACATTTGTATGTATATTACTTTATTGAACTCTTCATTTTAAATCGCATTCGCTTTCAAGTGTGGAAAAATCCTAAGAATAATTTCGACCTCCATAGTTGACCGTATTTTTCCCCGTCTCATATTCAGCATGAAAATAGAAAAGGCCTTGAGAGCTAATGCATTCTCCATTAAGTTTTGAGAATAAATTGCACATTAAGCGAGACTATTGTGAAAATGGACTCTTGTCGATGTTATTATGTAACATCCGTTTCAAACCATTACACATTTCCACACAATCATATAGCAAAAGCCGGCTTTAAATAGTGCAAGTCAAAAGCTCAAAATATCGCTAACGACTTGAATGAATGGATATTTGAATGAGAATAAGGTAAGGAGTTGTGAAGTAATTCATTTACAAGGTATAATTACTGTCATACTTTCCCTTTGTAATGTACTCCTTTTACAAAGCTAATTAGAACCAGATCGGTCTCCTTCGTAAAGTGAGCTCTCTCTCTCTCATGTTGTAATAATAAAAATTCACGGAGAATATATCATTTTAACAAAATGGAATGCTCCAGATTACAGGCTTGCAACAACCACCACGACAAAAGGTGGAAGTGCAATTTACACAAGAAGTGTGTGCATGGATGGATGTGAGATCTCCCATTTTGAAACTTACATCACTTCACCTCTCAAATGAAGTTGTATTTAACCCAAACTGCTTCTCTCCAGTCATCTAGCTCTCCTCTCGTGTATCTCAGTTACGCAATATTCTCGCACCTTCTCTCCCCCATTTCGAGCATTCTCTTTCGCGATGATCTAATAATAACAGAGCTCTACAAGTTAATAAGCTTTTGTACAATGAGCTCATATTATGCATGCACGTCTGCTTACATGTTTATTCAGGTAGGGTCTTTAAAGAAAATGAAGAAACAAGCCATCTACATATCTGGATGGGGTAACGAGAAGGAAGCTAAAAAGCAAGACGAAAGGGGAACTCAGCTGAAACAAAGTTGTCTCTCTTTTTTGTGTCCTTTTTGTCCTCTTATTTTTCTTGTCTTCTCATCAAGATCAGCGTCGTCACCACCACCTTAGTGCATTGTGAATGGGTTACATTGCGTACCAGTTACGCTCAACTATATGTACACAAATATATGTATATAAATTTTGCCTAAAAGAGTTAGCTTTTATTGTCAATTTTCACAAGGGTAGTAGCACTTCTCCTTCCCAAGAAATGCCATGCACGTGCACTAATTATATTTTATGACGCTAAGCAAAAGGAAACTAGCTGACGTTGCTGGAATCAGTAAAAGGAATATGATGACTGGAATAACTTGTTCACTCTGGAGAGAACATTGCCTTACAGCATGTGGGTAAAGGAGAGCAGAAAAGCTTAACAATTTGTAACAGACTATTTCCAGAGCTTTGCCAAAACTACCTTCATAAAATCCATTTGGTTTTCTAGACGAGCTCTACCCTCCTCTGGAGTCTTGTCTTGAGGAAATTTTTCGTATGAGACATAAAAACGAAAAGATATTATTATGTTGCTGAAGGGTACTTGTAATATTTCTTGTGAATAATCGCTTTCGTTTCTTTTGTCATAATGGGATTTCCGCTTTCGCTTCCTCCATCTATGCAACATTTATTATGCGTGTGTGAGAGAGAGAGAGAGAGTCTACAAAATATGAACGTTTCACGATCCTCTGAAGATATAGAATAGAGTTTGTGTATGAGTTTCGTTTTCTTTTTTTGTTGGAAAATTGACAGAATTGCTTCAACTCATTCATTCATGCACATGAAGACGAGAAGAAAGAGACTCTTGAATGTTATTACATTTCCTTACTACCATATCGGGATAAAACAATTTAATCATATTTGGAAATAGAGCCCCGTAAAATAACTGCATATAACTGTGCACTTGTGTGTGTATAACTATATTGAGCTAATCCTAAGTGGAAAACTCTCTCCGATATATTGTAAATGCTCAATGTTTGATACGATCATTGCACCATATCTGCATATTCCTGCTCTGCATCTTAAACTCGGAACGTCAAGTGATGTGTTTACATGTTCAAGATATCTTTATACACAAAACATCAGGGAAGATCAGAAAAGTCGTTTATGTGAAAAATGAAAGTAAAGGAAACAAACAAAGAAAGCACTTTGTGTACTTACGAAACGAATCGAGAAAATGTGTATGAGCATCATATCCCATCACTTTTCCTATATATAGGGCTCTTGATGCACACAAAAAAGCTTCCTCATTTCATTTTTCTAACTTGGCATGAAGAAAAAATCCAAAAACATTACCCAGTACACACATGGCTTATTTCTACACAAAAAGAAGAAGTTTGCAGTAAGACATCTTAAAAAGTACAGGGATGAATAAATATGTATATAAAAAACCTTGAGATGAGATGAGACAGCTATATCGTTTTTTTTAACTTGGATATATAGAGGAGAGCAACTTGGAATAATATATTATTATGCAATGTGCACCTACTTCATCCAAATATAAATAGAAAAAAGGAACAAGTTTACATGTTCACTCTACCATATTCCTCTCACCCCTATAATAATACATTCACGTCCTTTTCAATGCCCTCCGTGAGTATATTTATGACAAGAGTTAAATGTTTACGCTCGTTTGAGAATGAGTTTCTTTCTTCCCCGATCTTCACGTTTTTCTTCTTCTCCGTTGCCTTCACGGAGGGCGCAAGGAGGAGAGAATAAAAATGTGTAAAAAAAGTCACAGAGTGAGAAAGGGCAAGAGAGGCACATAAAATGTGAGAAAAAAGGGAAAGCACAAGAGAAATGAAAACAGATGGACAAGAGGAAATTGGGAACGGATGATTGCGAATGAGATGGAAAAAGCTTGTTGTGTGAAGGCATAACGGCGTGTTATTTGCTTGTTCCCTTTGTCACCACTGCTCCTTCACATGGACAATGTACACAGAAAAAATAACCATACACCAACCAAAATGAAGATAATATGTACAGAGGTAGACAAGTGATACTCGAATGGAGAGAAAAAACGAGAAAAAAATTACTGAATAGAGGATGGAGTCTGAGTTTGTGAGCATGTTAGCGGATCCTTTTTTTCAAACGAGTTAACTTGTAAGCGACACGAGAAAGTACAACAATATCATTGCCACACACAGTGTGTCATTTCACTAAAAGAATCTATGATTCCCTTGGGTGACCACAAAAAAAAGGATTACGAGGATGCATCTCTTTTTTCCACGCGAGGGGAAAATATAGACATGAAGGAAACCATATGCTGGCTTTTAGCGACTAAAAAACGAGATGAGATCGTCATCACCCATTTATGAAATGACTTTTTTATGCGTTTCCGCCTTTTAGCTATTGTATTTTTAGGTTCACCTTGCCCCAGCAAAGTATTCGAGGAAGGATGCAGAAGAGGCGGGAAGAGAGAAAGTGAAAAGTGAAAATAGATTTGCTTACCTGTATGCGTTCGTTCGTGAGCTTTCAAGTGTGAACTTTTTGTATACATCTTTTTGCATCCTGGATACATACACCTGTGATTCCGTCTCTTTTCTGAACAGTCATCAGTGGTGGCACGATTGTTCACTTTAGTATTTCTCGACGGTGTCGTTGTTGTTGGTGTCGTAGCGGTGGGAGTGGAAACCGGCGAGGTGGAGTTTGAAGTTGGTGTCGTTGGTAAACTGGGTAAAGCTAACTTATTCGTGTTACTGCTTGTCAGTGGAGATGTAGTTGGTGTTGGGGAGGATATTGTCGTTGGAGGTGATAACGACAGGGGTGGGGCTAAGGAGGAAATTGGTGAACAAGACTTTGTGGTACTTATACTATTGATTATGCTACTCGTACTGATTACACTGTTTAAACAGTTACTCAAGGTGGTACTACTAATGCGGTTGTTATTGGTGGTGACAACACTAGGGACAATTGTAGGAGTGGTACTGCTCGGACTGATGGCGCTACTGCTTATCGTCGCAATTGCACAAGTGGTTCCGGCCAAGTTGATTGTTGTAGTTGTGGGGTAATGATGATGAGTGGCGTTGGTGGGACGCGCAGAGGCAGCTAGGATGAGTGCAGGAGGTCCATGGAACAGAACGGCGGTATGCTCAGCAAATCTTTTGTTGCTAATACTATTGCTATTATTATTATTATTATTATTATTATTATTATTATTATTACTACTACTATTATTATTATTATTGTTGTTGTTGTTGTTATTGTGGTGATTATTTCGTCTCACAGGTTGGAGCATCACGCCCCCATTTATGATAACATCAGAGTCGACATCCGAAGTCAGTTCATTTGCTGAAGGTGAGGAGCATCCGGAGCTGAGCACGTCGAGGGAGTCATTACTATCGCTAAATTCCAGTAGGCTTCTTTGTAAAAAGTCAGTTGGTGAGGTGGCTCTCCGTTTTGACACGACAGGACTACTTTCCTCTTCTACATCACTTAGTTTTGGCGAGGATGAGTCGCGGCGGTCGCGGACGGAGCTTTCTAAGCCCAAGTCGGCAAAGGACGGATTCGAATGACGACATTTTGGATATGGATCTTCTTTAAAGCACCTCTCCAGCTCGTAACACGCCTGCAAAACGAGAAAGTTAATATTCCAATTAATCACTAGAATTCATTTCCGCCATTAAACATTCACTTTTTAATTTAGCCTCTCTTTTAGACTCTAGATATGCCGCAGTGCAGTTTTACTACTTTCACCGCATATCCATGCAAGGTTACTATGTTTCAGTGTCGCTCGTATGAAATTCACAGTCACATTATCCTTCGTATTAGGGAACACAGGAAAGGTAGCAAATCCTAAATGGTGCTGGTTAGATATTTATAGAGTGATCAATGAACGATTTCATCCATTTCTAAACGCTTAATCACTTCCTCCCCTCTAGCACTACTAAATTCTTCCGATATGCCTTATACCAAGTGAATAACCCTTTCCCAAAAACCTTTCCCTTTAACTCCAACTCTTTTCACCCACCTTCATTTTACACTAAGCTTATAGTCCTCATCCCATTATTGCACATATTATAGCCATTTTAGTAGTCTTGTGTTTGTGCCCCCGCATCAAAAACACAAGTCCTTTACATCCTCTACTTTTATGCTTTTTAACCAAAGCACACACACACACACACACGCTTCATCAAACAAATATTCTCACTTCATTTGCATTATTATGCTGTAAGACCAAAATAGGGGAATGGATATTATACAGCTCCTCAGACTATTATTACAGCAATCCCATTAATACCACTTGGAAAATATTACACAGCTTATGAGAAGCTGGGGAAAGGAAGTATGAGTTTTAGCAGGAGCGGAAAATAGCCCCAATGTTCACCCAGAGCCAGGTCCATCTTTTTTTATAGCGGCTCGTCATTCTCCTGATTTATATATAAGCTTTTCATATGCACTCTAAATGTTATGTTGCTCATTTTGTGTACACATAAAAGTGCCGTTTTTAACCATTCCCATAAGTATATGAGACACTCTGCAGTAAAAAGGGTTTTCACACAGGAAGAAATAATACATTATGACAATGACAACTGTGTTTTGTGTGGAGCCCTGGTGCTGGGGCTCCCTAAAAACCAGCATGTTTACCAAAGTAAAGCCCTGCCTTACATTATGAATGCTTGTTGGGAGAAATATAAGATAGGGTTGAAGCCCACACTACTAAAAAATAGTAATCATAGTTGGTATTATGTGTATGCACATAATATACATTTATAATATCCTTAGGATTTTTGCATTTTTACAGGATTTGCCTTAAGAATTCATATGAGATGGGAAGAATGCGTTTGAAGTGTCTCGCCGAAAAAAATAAAATAGCAGGGAGGAGGATATCCATTGGTTTTTTTGTCTTGTTATACAATCAGTCGTCGTTTAATGCCTTTTCTTGAATCATTTAGAAGCGCATACTCACTCGTGGTGTACATACTACTTGGTCTATTACCATTGTCATGATTCATGGGCAATTTTCATTTCCCCTTTTAACAGGATAGCAACTCAAGAAGAACGACATGGGGAAACACTATCATCCTCCTCCGCCTCCTTTTCTTCTGGGGAATGAGTTGGAAAATGTTTTTAAATACTTAACTCGATGAAGTAGTAGGGGAAAAGGAAACGGATGAGTTTGAATTATGTATTTGTAATTCGCAAACACATTATAAGTGTCTTTTACCTCTCTCTCTCTCTCTCCTCTTGGCTATTTCAATAATTAATTATGTCTTAGGCTTCAGTGTATATGGGGGCTAGGCTCATTTGGAATTTACAGCTTGATACATCTTCCCAGCTGTAGATATGGAAAAGGAGGGGATTGTGGCTGCGGCTTGAAGTACATTCCCCCCAAATGACACTCCCTCGTTGAAAGTATTATTGAAGAAATGGCCAGTTCGTAAATTAAAATGTGCCATGTCTCAGGAGGACGGACATTTTTTGTGGAGGTGACGTCAGTAGTCAACGTTAGCTGGCAAGTTTGATAGATTTTTGAAATTGGGGAGAGAGTAATTCATGTCAAAAGTGTTCGCGGGGTTTCATGTCATGTTTTTCTCACTTACTTCCTGGAAATTTTCGCATTTTGAAAGTTAAGGATAGGCAAATACACGGGATACGCAACACCACATTTGGTACAAACCAAAGAGGCATTATTCATTTATGAAATGTCGCTCATTTTCCTTTAATTGTAGGTTGGCATGCGGAGATACAAAGAGTGTGTGCGTAGTTTCCAGAATGGAGAAAAGTAGGCCAGTTTCACGCACTTGGTGCATTATTTATATGACAGTTCCACTTTCTTGGAGAGCGATTCAATGGAAAATAATCCAGACTGAGCTGGTTCTCTGGACAAGAATGCGTATAATTGCCTCACCCTAAAATTAGCTCTGGTAAGAATAAATATTGACGATAGAAACAGGCTATATGGATATAGTATATAATTTTACAAAGATTATATTAGTTACAACCCATATCCCATTCATTTCATTTCTATTGCGAGAAAATTTGTTTATAATTTGTTCAAACGCAGAAAGCTCAAGAATCAAATCAAGCTTTGAGTAGAAATAATTGGTGTACTAAAGCCAATTTTACACATCATATCTAATAGCTGCCGTTAATACACAAGACCTTTGCACTGTGGTTTCACACAATTTGTGAAAGTTTTGATTCATGTTGACTCCAACAATCTTTCATCCTATGAAATCCCAATCTGGAATATTATCTAGTGAGACTTACTCTCGTGAGGTTTTCGAGTATCTCAGTCTCCACGAGCAATTTAATCTACACCATCTACCCACAAGGGGTGAATTTTGGAGTGGATTTCTTTAAATAGGATTCTACTCTCAATTTATAACATGCCAACCATGATGCCTTGACCTCCCATGAATACTCGCCTGTTTTTTTTCCTTCTGACGTGTAAAAGAGTGTTATCATTATCAACAACTACCAGAGCAGCGATAAGATATTTGTAGTGTTGTGTATGTGATATGGAGGAAGTAAGCGAAAGCATGGCTGCGTGGGAATTCCCTTTTTTATGGTAGACCATTTCGTTTTCCTTGACTGAAATATGTTATCATTGGTGAATAACAGGCATTTAGAGGGGATAGAAAACGTCCATAAAATCAATTGAAATGAATTTAAACGGGCTTTACGGGGGTAATTAACCATGCTACTATCAATTCTACTGCCACCACACACTCCTCATGAAAGTAGGGATGGCGCCTAGTCTCAATAACTTTTGGGCCAGAGTAAACGAAAAAGTTGGAATTTGGTCTGTTGTGCAGTATCTGGCTCACGTCATGCAAGATACAACACAATCTATAGACTCAATTCGAGTTAAGCTTTTAAAACTTCAAACACCAAAAAAGAGCAATAAGATAACGAGAAAAAGACCTCCGGACAAGATGCTGTAAACAATTCCGCTAAATGAACACATAAAATGTGACTCATTCCAAATGGAACATTTCAAATTCTTGTCTTTTTACTCCTTCTCCTCCTCCTACACTCTTTGTACTTAGGGCTTAGGCGTGTGTAGTCGTATTCCTTTTTGTGGGAATATGTTACAGTGCCTTTATGGAATTTTCATTCCGACATTTTGTGTACATTTCGAGTCCAAAAAAATCCTCGCTGAGAAGGAAGAGAGGATTACTGCAAGAGTATTTACTAATACTTTCAATGACATTTTATACAAAAGCCAGACAAGAGCAGAGAGTGGGAAATGATGAGTTTTTATTTACTTATTTGTTACTTTGCTATGATGTTTGGAAAAGGCAAAGTATCATTTGAGAAAGTCAGGAAAAATAACTGGTCTCGTTACTCTCAAGTGAATGATAGTTTTAGGGATAGTTATGCATTTGTGTAAATGAACGAAACCATAAACCTGTTAATTTCAATAATTTTTAACTACGATCAAAAGCGATGGAATAATGACAAAATTTAGGTACGTTAAAACGTCGATGTTGAAATTATTATTATTATGCATTAAGAAAATGATCGTTGAGATAATTGTTAATTTAATTGGAAATAGTTGATCAACGGGGCTAGAAATATTCGGTATATATAGGACGAAAAATGTTCTGCTGGATGTAGTATAAGAGGTTTATAAGGTTAAAGTATTTCCTGCATTGAACATCAGTTGTAATAAAACGTCGAACTCTAAATAGATAGTTATGCATTTGTGTAAATGAACGAAACCATAAACCTGTTAATTTCAATAATTTTTAACTACGATCAAAAGCGATGAAATAATGACAAAATTTAGGTACGTTAAAACGTCGATGTTGAAATTATTATTATTATCCATTAAATGGATGATCGTAGAATTAATTGTTAATTTAATTGGAAATAGTTGATCAACGGGGCTAGAAATATTCGGTCAATATAGGACGAAAAATGCTCTGCTGGATGTAGTATAAGAGGTTTATAAGGTTAAAGTATTTCCTGCATTGAACATCAGTTGTAATAAAACGTCGAACTCTAAATTAAACCTGAATATTTAAATAGCTATACAGCTAGGTGAATCCTAAAAGTAGTTCTCTGAAATTACTATTTGTAGCGAATAGATATCCCTTTAATTCTGTTATTACATTATTTAATATTCAACATAAATATGTGGAAGGATATTGATTAAAAGTTAAATATATCTTCCAGTTCCAAAAGACCATTCGTAATTTTGTGATATAATTTATTTTCATGTAAAACCTACATCCTCCAAAAATACATAATAATACTTATAACAAAAGATTCTTAGACATGTGCAGAGAGTACAAAGAAGAGTTTACTTTTAATGCTTCGTATTACGTTTTTTATCAACTCTCCGCGGTCTGCGTTCCATCAACTTCCTAATTCCCTTCAAACGTGCTTATTGTCTTGTCTCCCTTTTCCAACATCAAACTGACTTAACCCCTATTCTACGAAGAAGGAGGAAACCACGAATAAATGAAAACTTGCCTTACATGATTGTCAGCCTCATGTCATATTACACATCTACAACTGGACTGTCAATCGTCTCCCCTAAATTGCATTACACTCTTCTAAGCACAAACACACACACATGAGCTCACGCTCAAAGTTTCCTTTTCTTTTTTTGTTTTTTCTTCCTAAGGAAAACGTGTGTTTGAAGGGATCTCATAATAAGAAAAACAAAGATGGCAATGGCAGATGGAAAGATAGATGGATGGACAACCACAAGAAAACGTATCGAATTCTACTTTTCCCAAACGAACAAGACATGCCAGAGTGAACCCCGAAAAAAGGGAAAAAATACGAAAAGGGAAGTGAATCTTAGGCAAAAAGGGAAAAAATAGGCGAAACCCGATAACTGGGAATGACTGTGCTGTCATTTTCGACCGCATCTTTTATTCCTTAGTGATCCCTTTTACTACTCTACTATACTCCTACACCACTATAAACATTATTATGTGTGCTCGTGATGCTAACTTTTTTCCCTTATAACTTTTATAAGTATATCCATATACCAATTTCCATTCTCGTATTCAACCATCTCAACTACTCACAAACAGCCTTATATTGAAGGCTCTCTGTGTATACGAATCTAAATGTAGTTTTTCTCTTTCTTCCTCTCCAGAAGAAATCCATTCTCATCGTTTACTCATATGACTATTGCAACTGCTGGAATAAACTAAGCTACAATATTGCCTCCTCGTGTATAACAATAGGATACAAGTAAGTAGGCACTACACAACACTTGCCTTTTATGGAAAAAGTGCTGCGGCAAGCTCAAGACAGAGAATCAAAGAAGAAAGTCGATGAGAATAAAGGAGTTTATAGGTGTATCTGGATTCTGGATAAAGACAGAGTAGATGAGAAACCAAGAGCATTCATCTTACTGCACAATATACTACACCAAACCAGTTTCACTATTTACTACACAACCTTTATGTATTTCCCATATCCCAATACAAATTCTCAATGAGAGAGAGCGAGTCAGTCACTCACTTTTTGTGTATCTCACACCAACCAGCATGCTACAAAAAATATCTATAATGCTCTCCTCTCCCTCGTAACCAAACGCTCCCAGCTTCATTCACCACTGACAACTTTTCTATTGAAGTCTTTTCTTGCCGCTCTATCCGTTTTCCTCCTCCTGCCGCTGACTTTTCCCCATTTCACATCAAATCTCATGGCAAAAGCTGTCACTCAATGGAGACGGCTTTTGCTGAGGGAATCACGGCTGCCAACATCTGATAACTGCTCTTCCTCTCCAATCCCATTGCTTTTGCACTACTTTTTTCTCTTCTGTATCCTTCTTCATCATCGGCATTTTCTCTTTAGTAGAGGGTATATGGATGTGTGTGGTGGCTAGGTGGATTATGTGACCTCAAATTTCACTTTTCCTCTCAATCCTCTGAATGCTTTACAAGTTGACTTGGGATTTTCCAACTTAATACCTTCATCATGGCTAATGTTCTATACAGGATTTTTCGAATGAAGACAGGATTTTTCCTGTAGAGGCATTTACTCCAAAAGGACGTTAATCAAAACAGCTTTCCTTGTTTTCTCAACGTTTTATAGCTCATGGAATTTGGGAGAGAAAATGTGTTCTTATGAATGTGCATCTTTGGTAGGATATCTAATGGAGGAAAATGTAATCCGTAATCCAATCGATAAGCTTCATTGAAATCACATTATGAGTTCTTTCTATCCTCCACTCCCCACCAATATTTAATCCTTTCTTGAGACAGCCTCTGGTGAAGAAAGAGTGTTGAGCTTGTGAAAAATTAGAAATAGCTGGGGAGAAAGCTTGAAAAAAGGAAAGTGCATCATGCCAAAAGAATCCGCACGTGCCATCCATTACCACTTTCTCTCAAGTGAAGACACCCATTTCTTGGACTTTTCTTCTTGAATCATCAAAAATTGGATTGATGAGTGCGTGTAGAGTACTGATTGTGGAAAGAAAAAAGTTTCCAGTGGTTTTAGTTTGTTAGTCCGTGTGACGGAGTAAACCTGATCGAATTTCACTAAAGGAAAAAACTAAAATAACCCTCTTTGACTATTGATCTCGCAATTTTTCTTTCCTTTCTTCTTTCCTCTCGATAAGGAAGAAATTTGGAAATAGGGACATTGTGACAGCTAAGCTTGGTGAAAAAAGGAAACTTGTCTATGATGTATTCGCAAATGGTATAATGGAGTGGAGTAAACTCTTGTCATTTCATATATCCCTATATATCCATATTACTCAGAAAATTTCCCCTTACAATTTCCCCATTTCTTTGATATACTTTCCACTTTCCACCCACGTATACTTGCATGAGGGGTTCATATCACGAAATAGGACAGCCAGCTATATACTCGTGCAATGATGACTTCATAAGGTAAAACGAGAAAAAGAAATCCCCCTTAATCATCATTCTTGTCACATGAGCACTGTCATAAGAACACCATTCGCGTAATAAAACAGAGATCATAAGATGGCCACTCCTTATCATATAGGGCAAACAGACCAGTCAAAAAAATTCCTTTATAATGATGAAAAATCCATGTAATATACAATATTACGCAATAATACACCGTGCTAGTGCACTTTCCAGTGTACTTTGTACAAAACCAACCATCCAAAACCGGAAAAAATCGTCCCATTGCAGCAATCCAAACAGTAAGAAAAAACTCACAGGCTTTTTATAAACTTTAATGCACACAGCGCATCATGCCATCTCGCTCCTTCCGGATATCCTATGGAATGAGGAAGGAAAGAAAAAAATTGATGGAATGAATGCACACATGCAAACTCACAGAGGATCGCATTCCCATCAAAGCACTTCCCAGAGAAAACTTTCTCGTTACGAAGGAAAACGATCTAGGAAGAAAGTAGAAATTGAGAATAGCCATTGTTGTCCTCTTATAAGAGATATATAGTTTGAGAAGGATATGTGATGAAGGGAGAAAAAGGCTTTGGTGTGTTTTTTCTTTCATTTTTTCATCCTCTCTGTTACACTTCTTGTGTATGTCTCTCGCCCAGAAACAAGTTCATGCTACATGCATAATGATATTGGAGAAAAAAGAACTTTTGCTTCATCTCATTCCAGTCGTCGAGTCAGAAAGAGTTTGTGGGTCTCATCGGAATAAACCTTATATCAGCTCTACATCTCTATCCCGTGAAGACACAAAGAAACACTTTTACCCGAGAACCTACATACATAATCTATTCAAACGGAAGTGGAAATACAAGTTAGAGAATATTATACTTGGAGAGTTTCTCTTGTAGAGAAAGTCTAGAAAAAAAATGGAGTAGCTCCACGTTTCTTCCTTACAAAGACACTACATTTTTCCCTCCAGTTTTCACCAGCAATCAAGAGGTAAGCTCTAACTTTCTATAACCATTGCATCGGCCATAGCTCTATTGGTGCTAAAAAATAAGAAGAAAAACTCCACACACACTTTGAACTCTTCTTCTAATCCTTCCACGTTTTGGTGTAGGTCTCCTCAAACTTTTTTTGAGTAAAATCATATCCTGCTCTATATATAGGCTTTCTCTGAGAAAAAGGTCCTTTTTCTCGTAACTCAACTTCCCTTGGCTGCCGCACTATTATACATTTTCCTCGAGAGTATAACCCTCACAATGTTTTTTTAGGAAGACTGGAGAAATGTAGAAAATCCGAAAACTAGGCAGCCCAGGATATCGACCCGTCTCAGGGTCGATATCGTAGGTTCCTGCTCCTCTACCTCTTTTTATGTCTACAGGACGCGAGAGCACTACAAGCATCTCTCAACTTTTGCTGGTGCATGCTATCACATAGAAGAATAGAGAGAAATGTGATGTAATGGAGGGAAAGCATCTCTCTAGGAAACCGAGTCCTATTTCTGGGATACTAGTGGCATGCCAGGGAAAAGAGTTGAAAACATTATTATATTATATGTACACACTCACAAAGGCACACATATTTTCTCCTTTTCCTTTCCACTGTCTCTCCTCTTCCTGGTCTGTGGAAACCCCACTAGGCAGAGAGAGAGAGAAAGTTTCGAGAAAATAATATCCATTTTCATATGCATACTTACACTTTCTCCCATGTATCTACAATAATGGGCTATATATTCACCAAGTGCATGGCATGGCGGGATGTTGATGTAGAAAGCAGCGTGTGTGTGTGTGTACGTCTGTGTATACACATATCTGTAAAGAAAATGGGACTGTTGTGCAAGGAAAAAACTGAGCACTTTAGTTGCGACTTGACTCCCAAGTAAAGTAGAGAGAAGCATCAGTAGAGAAATGGTAGCCATCAGCCATGAAGAACAAGATGTAAGCACAAAGTAGATTTTTACTCCGTTCCAGTTTTCCCTCTCCAGCTCTTTCTCTACAAAGTATCCTTTATAGATGCTTCCTGTGTACATTTTTTATGTTTACTGGTGGCAGCCACGATGGTGGAGACTCGAGTTTTGTGTACGCTCAGCGTAATCTTCTCTACTACAGGAGCATCATCATCGTCATCGGAGATGCGAGGGAAAAGAAAGTCTAGGGCAGACATGCGGACACTGAACCCGGCTCCTAGCTATTCTAAGGATGAAACGTGTGAGTGGAGTTGCTCTTTCTGGATATACTGCAAAGGATGGGGATATGAATGAAGGCTTTTTTTATTCTTGGCTACATTATATAAGTAATGATATCACTTTCCATCCTCAAGATAGAGCAGGAAGACAAGGCTAAACGAGGAGGAATATTCGATGAAAGGGAAAAATGCTCTTTTTCCTTTTTTCTCTTCTCTTTCTCCCTCTCTCCCATTTACATTCCCTTGTTGACCATATGCCAAAAAATAAAGGTAGGTATACAGGTCTCTTGTAAAAAAGGAAATGTTTTTAAGGATTCCCTTGAAGAAGAAAAATGCTCTTCTCAAAATTACTTTCAAACATTTCCCCTCATCCTTTTGTTTAATAATTCAACACAGAAGATTTCTCCTTGCAGAGTAAATACTTTTGGATGGGAAAAAATCAAGCAGAGTGTAATTCTGAAGGAAGAAATACGATAAAAAATGAGTTTTTCCAAGAAAAGGAAATACATCACTAAAATGCACTTTTTAAAAAAAGGTTGAGATATTGAGTTAATTTAAGAATTGCATTTTTGGGAATGTATGTCATTTCGAAAGTTCTCTAGTTGCCTAATATAAAATCTCATTTACTATTTCAGTCTTTCATCTCTCAAAAAAGATAAATAACACATGGATCTTCACCCAAAGCTTCACATAGCTCATCTGTTTCAGCACCCAAAGCTAAAAACAAGAAGAAAATGGAGAAAAAAATACCAGCATCTGTTTTCCTAATTTTACCAGCCATCAAACCTCACTGAAGGGAGGAAGAAGGAGAAAAAAATCTGAGCGAAAAAATATTCGACTTTTCACTATCCATCCTACACACATCCCCGATTCATATATTCTAGAAATATAATGTAAATAGCTGAAAGGATGACTGTGAAATACATAAATAGACGAGCATATGGTAAGTTAAAATGCCTTTCAGCCTCTTTAAACCCGGTATCTTGCCCTTCTTCACCCTTTCAAAGTTATACCGTGATTTCCTTACTTCTCGCATTTAATAATATTATACAGATTTTCCCTTCCTCATAAGTATATTCCTAAACTCCTCTCCGGTTATTCTTATTTTCTTTAAAAAAAATACATATATGCATAGCTTATAGCAGTTTCCATTCCAAACATCTGGTATTTCCCTGTCTTCTCAAGTAAGAGGAAAGAATACACATAAAAAAATCTAACCCGGGTTCTTCTCCCTCTCCCGCCTGTTTCCCATCTATCCATATCCATTCCACTTTATCATTTGTTAAAAACGTGTACAAAGGAATTTACAGAAAAAATCTCTTTTTGTGTGCATATAATACTTGGAAATCTGGATGGTATACATTTCCCGTTATATTTTTAAAATAATGCTTCTTCATCTTCTCTCAGCTTTGAGGAGTTGGAGTTGGGTATTTAACAAACTTTGCATGTTTTAACTAATACCGTAGCTCGTGCTCATGTTTTTTTTTCACACTCATCTCGTCCAACATATATCCCTGCCCTTTTCGCTGTTGCAACAACTTGAACCCATTTTCTTCTGTTTTTCCTTCGTCGCTTCTTAGTCCCCTCTTCTCAGGATTTTAATGTCTGTACTCATTTAGATTAGACAGAGACAGATTTGCCCAACAATATACACACATTTAGTCGTCTTGTAAGTCAAAAAGGGAAAACAATTTTAAGTGTTTTCTATTCTTCCCTTTCACACTCCCACTGATAAGGCTAATATTAAAACGTGGCGAAATTCATGCTGAGCAAACTTTTAACCAGAGATGAACATACCTTCATAGGCTTTTAAGAGCAAGACGGCACAATAATGGATGTTGTTAATATTTAGTTTTTTTTTCTCAAAAAAGAAGAGTATAATGTATATGAGTAAATCAGAGCGGAGAAGAAATGTCAAGGCTTTGCAGTTTCTCTTTGTCATTATCTCTTTTGAGCAGGACAAACTCATTAACGCCGGCGCACAGATTTTCATAAATTCATGGCCAGTTTGCTACCTACAAGAAGAAAAAACTATGCGACAAAGCTTTTCCCTTAATTTCGAGTAATTTAAGGAATGAGAAGGAAATAGATGGAAATTATCATAGAGATTTCCATCCTTTCAGACGGCTTCGTGTACGGGTATTAGCATCTCTTTTTTGGTTCCACAGCTTAAGTCTCTAAGATGTTTTCCTACAATTATCAAAATGTCCCTGGTAATGTCAAGCCGAAAAGGAAAGACGTTGTCATGCATGGAGGAGATAATACGTCAAAAAAGCAAGTGGCAAAGAGCAGTAGCACAGTGTGATAATGCTGTTGATGGAAGTAGGGGAAATGCCAAGGGTCGAAGTTTAAGTGGGCTATAGGGTTTATGTGTACATAGTGGATTGCGGACTCTCTCACTTTGCCTGAGAGTGCAATGAACAGCATGAGCATTTAAGATGGGCTTCTCTAATCTCCTCTTTCGTTTTTTCTTCAATGGCATTCTATTCGAATTTTTGGCCTGTGGGAAAAATGGACGTTGAATACTCGAGAGATATGGGAAAGATTAAAGGTTGAAGGAAAAAAGGTTTTCCCTTTTGATGCTCTTCGATGCATGAGGTTGACTTACTGACGTAATCTGTGGCTATTTAGGATTTTACTGTTGTAAATGATGCATTCAAGGAATGCGCTAATACCCAAAAGCTAAAGATTGTCCAAGGCTCATGTATTTAACACAAGTATGCCGTCTTAAATGTTATCATAAGACTTGGAAGGAAAAAAATAAAGCAATTATACTTAACTCATATAGGAGAGAAACTTAAGGATGTAAATTTGTGTCTGCAGTATTTCATCCAAAGTCTACCACACACAAACACTCATATAATCATTCTCTTGCCAGACTTTTGCTTAATAAGACAGGCAGATGGATGACTTGAGAGAAAGAGCAGGGAAATGGAGCAGAGAAAAAAGTGCATGAATCATAATAACATGGAACATATTACTGATCTAGATAAGTAACTAAAGTTGGCTAGAAGTGCCATCACTCTTTTGTAATAATAGCCACTGGATGAAGATTATTGAGGATATACATCTTTTGTGCAGTACTTGAGGAGAGAGAAAAAATAAATTAAAAGTGAATAAAGTTATATGCGGCGAGCCATAATGGAACAAGAATATTTTTTTCATACATTCTCTTTCTCTGCCGCTTATAGTCTCTGTCATACAAAACAACTTTTCATTTTAAATGGCTCCTTCATCATCTCTCTGCTTCTTCTTGATATTCATCTCCAGTTGAAGAAAAAAATCAGAGTAAAAAAAGCCATTTAGCATATACCGTATAATATGTCTCGGAGGTCGTCATTAATTCTCAAGTGGAGATGGGGTGGCTTTAATGGCTCTTTACAAATCAGACACAACTGCATTGTTACACTTTATGTAGACCCCTTTATGAATAAACATTGGCAACTGGTGTAGCGGTCGAATAAGCAATTGAGAGGCAGAAGCTACAGCGCAAGAAGCATTTCACAAGTTATGTTCAAATAATGTTGAAAATGTACAGCAAATATATACCTATGAGGAATGTGAGTGCGCCGTCACAAATTGCAATTGCTTGTTTAAATGCATGAATGAATGAGTAAAATAGCGTCTGCCTGTGTGCACACCCACACAAAAAATGGATCTGGCTTCGAACTAAAATTTCCTAACAACTATTCTCTCTCTGTGGATATGTATATATATTGTCTCAAAAGAGGTCTGTTCGGAAACTACATTGGTTAGTATATACGTAGCTGAAATTGAAGAGCACTATTTATTTCAGCATAATCACCAACCCTTGCTACGTGTGGATTCTCTAACTAGAGCGAAAATCTCGTATAGCATTGTTCCATGCAGAAGGAATATAAAAGCCATTTTATACCGAATTTTAGAGTCCATTACTCCAAGCACGTTGAGAGTTGCCAGCTTTTCCACTCAAATTTTCCAGCGCGGCTAAAACTATAGAATTTAATGAATTTAAAAGAGAAAACGAGCAAAACACACACATGTGAGGAGGCTATTTCACTTATTGAAAAGTGCCATCAACCCTTTCGCAAGGAGATTTCGCACAAGATTTAATTCGAGTATTTAGGTTGGAAAATGGAGAAATGGAAATAGCTGAAAGAGATAGGCATCATGAGAGACAAGATAATAAAATATTTGCCATGTTCTTTCTCCTCTCATGACATGGAAAAGAGATCCATAAGTGGGGAAAAATTTTCTCTCCTTTTCAATTTCATTACGGCAATTCAACTAATGCAAATGTATGTATTTTTTTCACAAGGAATTTTTATCGAAGAATAAGGGCAAGTTGAAATTGGTATAATTGTATATCACCCAATCGCCATTGCATTTTAGTTGGATAGATTTACGGGGATATTATAGACTACACTTGAGAAGATGTTGAAAATGGTTAATCCATTTAAGTCCATGTTTTTACACTGAATGGAAAAAGCAATCATTGAGATTCGATTAACTTTTTTTTCAAAGATCGACCCAATAATGTCCTTTTATATTTTTTAAAACGGATGAGCAAATTTACGATTGATTTTGAGTGCAAGTGTGTGTGTGTGTGTTTACGTCAAGGAAAAGTCTAAAAGGTGAGATGGATTGAACTACTACGTTAACTTGAAGATCACAACATTTCCAGTCAAGCCACGGTACTCACTGAATACGCTCATATGTGCAAAAGCTTTTTTCATGCATTATTAATAGATTTCGTGGAGATGGTTGGAATATAAGAGTGGAAATGGATGGAAATGTGGGTAGACCATAGCAAAAAACTGCAGGATGCAAGTGAAAGAGGAAAAACACTTCATCTCTTGTGTGTATATCACTTTGCGCTACATTTATTTATATGGATCGTTTCATCATGTTGAAAACTCTTCGGTCACTTTTAATGCATTAAAGGTAAAAGTAATGTATCAAGAGAGAGAGAGCCTTTTCATCGTCATCTTCGTCAACAACGGAGAGAATTTGACCTTTTTTCTTCATCTCTAAAACATCCAGAGGAGCTTTGGTACTTTCCATTTTTAGCGCAATTGTATACATTTCCACTTTGTAGAGGGCAAACCTCAGATAAAAAAATACTGAGAAGGAAAACTGCATTTGGAGTAAATAAATAAGGTAAGAAAAGTAATGTTGAGGTAAGAAGCCATATCCACACCAGACATCTTGACATGATCCATTAAGGAAATGTTCAGAGGTGGAATGTAACCAAGAAAAAGAGAAGAAGAAAAAATAGCTAGAATTACATTTTTTTTCCTTTTCAAGCTTCTCACCATTGGAATATGTGCTTTAGTTATCTGTAACACTTAACAAGAGAGGAAAAATATAAATGTATGAGAGCTATCTACACATTTTCTCTGGAGTATCATCGCGCTAAGTGTATTTGGATATGGGGAACTATGCCACTTTTATTGGCTTTCATTTGGCTCTTGTGAACATGGTACAAAAATACAAGGAGCAAAGTTATCGATACATTACGTCTTCAAACAGCTACTCACATCATTTATCAATGGGTTTTATAACAAGTGATGTATTGAGGTGGTGATGGGATACACTTTTTTTCTCACTTGTCCTTGGTCTTGAGAAGAAAAATGGAGTTTATGCCAGTTGATGTGGTAGTTTTGAAACTTGACGAATTACGTATGTATTTCGTTGTTTTAATGTTAGGTAAACGATTAATCTGCTCTAGTGTAATTTGAAGAAACACTGTTTACATCAGTTCCATGATCACATCGCATCTATTTCTATAGATCATTTATTCTAATTTAAATATAATATTTAGGAGCGTCGAACTTTACATTTTGCTCAAAATTGGAAACTTGCAATACTCTTGATTTTGACGTAAGCTTGCCCCAAATAAAATAACAAAGATAGATGACTATCTTAGTCCGTCATATATGTAAGGATTCTATGAAGGAAATACGACACCACCTCTAGCAACGCTGTCAACAAAAGTCGACCCAAAAATCCAACCATGGAAAATTGAACCTGGCTCGTGCCACTTCTCGTTTGTGCTTTTCCAGGAAACTGATTAAAATAGATTGATCCGGAGCACACATGTTGTTGGCTGTAAACGGATATGAATCGGTTACATATTTACACATACGAGCCAGCTTGCTGTTTACTTTCCAAGCGTCATGGACTATGAGCTCATTTATTATCTACTCAATTCCAGCCTGCAGACTTGTTTACGCATTTACATTCCAGGAACTATAGCTGCGTCCTACAACCAATACTTTTAGGTAGCTTCGAGAGAGAGACAAGCCATGCTAGCTTATATGATATGTGTTGAACTTTGTACTTCAAATAAACAGAGAAGGCTCTAGAGGAAAATTAAAATAAGCAAGCTATCAAGAAAGTCACAAGTCATTTATGGACAAGCTAAATATATGTTCTAGGAAATATTACAAAAGTTTATTGTGCCCTTTACCGGGAGTACAGAAAGCTTACCATGAATTTGATTTAACTTTACACACAAGACGCTAAACTTGTTAATAAATCATTACATCGTATTATACCTAAATCCTCATGTGAATACATGAATGAAGAAGAAAAACTCCAGGAATATTTTTACTCTGCTTTTTTAAAAAAACAACTAGGAACGTAATATTTTTGCGTTGTATACATAATGCGTTTTTCCGCAAAGCATCATCCCTCTTCTCATCATCACACACCAGGATGCATAGTTGTTTATGCATAAACTCATTATTCATAAACTCAAGAACTTTTTTTGTCATGTTGTTTAAAAATCCATTTATAAAACTTTTTCTACTCTTTAAATACTCACACTCACGCTACTAAAGAGAGAGAAATCATTCATCTCTTGTATGCATCACTGTAACCTCTCCCAAAAAAGTTTAGAAATGGTTTGACGCTACTGCACATCCCAGCAGCAAAAGTCTTTTTCATCTTATATGGAAATGAGGGCGAAGTGAACATGTTATTTATTGCAGTTTATTTGAGCAAGAAATTTTTCTTTTAAACATCAACCAGTATTGTGCTGCATATGACCCCATCAAATTACCAAAAGGCCTGTAGATTAAATGAGAGGGAGGAGATATAAAAAATAAAGTTTGTAAAAAGCGAGAGCAAGTTTGTGTGGAAAAATACACAAAAAATTGTTCTCCCTTATTGCAAACATTGTGAGTAAAGTAATATAAAGAAAAAAGTTGAGCGTAATCATAAAATATACTGACAATTTATTCCCCTTTCTCATCTTCCCTGTTGAAATTAACACTTGACTTTTTGGCAACAAATATTATACAAGGAAACGTTTTCAAAAGGGAAAACTTTTTTCTTCAGTGCATCGGCTGATTGCGTCATGTAACCCCTGCTGCTGCCCCTTGTACTGTTTTCAAGATGGAAGGTCTCTTTCCGCTGGATTTTTTTCTAATCTTTACAAACTTTACGATCTTGAGAGAAGCTCAGCAACGGAGAAAAGTAAAAGCATAAAATGTTATGAGCCCTGAAGCCTTATGTGACTTTAAAAGGATACACATGTATATTATTATTTGAAAATGGATTTTTACTCTCTGACTCCAGCTCCATGAGAGAGCTGAAGAAAACGGGAAGGGAGTCTTCTGTAAATAATGCCGTTGGAGATGAAAGAAGGAATCAACCTTCAAGCGCAACAGTATGACGAGAAGGAAAGAGCAAAATCAAGTTTTTCTTTTTAGAGTAAAA
The DNA here is from genome assembly GCA_027743935.1 of Sinodicranocentrus sp. ZH6. Classification (NCBI taxonomy): domain Eukaryota; kingdom Metazoa; phylum Arthropoda; class Collembola; order Entomobryomorpha; family Entomobryidae; genus Sinodicranocentrus; species Sinodicranocentrus sp. ZH6. Next base: position 41,587 of record JAHZNA010001313.1, read on the forward strand.
AGCTCTTAAGTTCATATCAAGGAAACAGCTACCGGAAGTGTGTATAAAATGCACTGTGTACTTTTCTCTGAAGGAAAAAGGCGAGGAAGAAAAAAATGTTTAAAAAATCAAGAAAAAATATCTAGTCACAAGCCAACACAATTTGTACCATCCTTAGCTTCAGCATACAATGCTTCTATTGAAAATCATAAAATAGAGTTTTTTATTTATTTTTCTTTCGCCAACTTTTTCCCTTGTCGTATGTTCATAAAAAGAAGCTAGTAGAGTGGAAAATATAGAGTGTAGAAAATTCAAAACATTCTGCAAGACTGTTGATATGATTCAGAGAAAATAAAATATGGGGAGAGAAAGTTATGAAAAAAATATAAAATTGAAACACGACAGGAGCAAATGGGATCAATGTCCAATGCGAATATTCGAATAATAGATGTTACTCATTCGATACAATAATATCCAGCGGCATCGGCTATTCACCCGTATGACATGCATGACAGACATTTTCAATTGAATGAAAGTGATTGGGATCAGGAGAGAATAAAATGGAAAGTGAATTTGGCCATAGGCACTCACTTTTATACTCTCGAGCATGTTGTGTTTCATGGGAATATTTGATGCGTATAAATAAATGAGTTGGATCCAGGGTGCATTTAATATTGTATGGCTTCCCCACAATTTCTTTTATTCCAAACATTTCATATGCCAATGTGGCTCGTAGTAAAATGCAAACTTTTATATATCCTTATAAAATCCTTAACATATAATTCCTTCTAATCCACCATCCATGTATGGAAAAACATATATCTATTGTGAAACTTGCCATTTTTGAAGTGAGCATCGAAGCACAACATCAAACTAGGACTGGAGGATAATTCAAGTTGAAAAGAAACTTTTTTTCTATTCCACTCACACATGGACACAACAACAGCACATGCAAACGTCAAAAAACTTTTGCCGGCTTTTCCCTCCTCTTTCCATATATGTTTTTATTTAACCATATCATCCTTTCAAATGCCAAAGTTGCTCTTTTACAACAACTACAAAAACCCTACAGTGGCAATACACGAGAAAATGCAATATAGTACAATGCATAGAGAGAGAGAGAGAGTTTAGTGAAAAGAAGAAAAACCATTATGATACACACACTCTTCCCCACTTTCTTTTGTATACACAGCAACATGCATACATTACGCATCATGCGATAGCAAGTTAGCTGTATATTTGTAATGTATAAAATAAAGCAAAGGAAAAGTTTACCTAGTGCTTCACTAGGTGAAGGAAAGCGTAAACATATTAGCAAAGTAGAAAGGTATGGACTAATACAATCATTTTTGTAAAAGTAGTGATCCCCTCCGTTTGGAAAGGTTTTGGTGGACTGGACATTAAACAGAAGAAGAGAAAAAAGATCAATATGGGTTTTTCCATTTTCTCTCTCTTTCACGAGAAAATGAGTCATTCTCTAGCTTGCTTACTACAACAACAAATGTGTTGTTAGCAGTCGTATACTACGACAATTTCCCTTTTCATACATATTGCATGCACCACAGTGACAACGTCAGTAGAGGAGATATATGTATAAGGCGAGTGTATTTCTGAAAATAATACCTATACAGTATGTTGGGCTATAGTGGTCTCTCTGGAAGTAATAAATCCCCGAAAATATTGTCATTTGGAAAAGTAATATACTACCGCACACACACACCACCACGCCATTGCTACCACACGGAGTATCATGCTGTTACAGGGATGCCTGATAAAAAGTTATATTTATATTTATAAGAGGGATGACGAGGACAATAATGCAATAAACGGGGAAAAGGAGAAGGCCGACTGAAACCACTCTTTTAATGCAATGCTTTTCCATAATAATGAAAATACATGGAGAAATTTATATATGTGGTATCCTGGCTTGTTCCCTTGTTCTTCAAGCTGGCTACTTTTCCAGGGGGATATTTATCGGAACCAGGTTGAAAAACGCTCCATCATATTCATCCCATACTCAAGCAACCTTGTCAATCGTCAAACAAATATCCAATCCAATGTCCATGTCTGAGTCTTGATGTCATAATGAGTCTTGTATCGTGACAGGCAGACTCCAGACGGGAGGATTGCTCCAGAATAATTTCTCCATGGAATGAGGTGAAAAATAATAATCCAGTAGACAGGAGGAATGGACTGGACTGACCCTAGCCAAAAATATATTTGTGCTTTGATGAAAATGAAAAACAACGCCATGCTAGCTTACCACGCAACTGTTAAATTCAGGAAAATAGGAAGCCGCTAAATTGATACATAACTTATGAGAGAGGTATACCCTTCCAGAAAGAAAATGATTCATGCTTTTAGAAATAAGTGTAGTTTTTTCCTTTTGGAAAACACTTTTCCATTCTCTCTCTCCCAAAAGCAGTGTATGCTTTTAGTTCAATCTGGCAAATAACCACAATACAGCTCTGCAGGAGAAGTTAACACGATACTTTAATATAGATATATGTCTGGCTCTCTGCATGTCTCGAGTTGCAAGTAAAGGAAAATGACTAGACTGGACGATAATACAATTTCCCTAGTTGACTTTATTTGGTTGGTGCATTGCACAAAAAGACTGTCCCGTTTTATTCACCAATATTTTATGCCTTACGAGAAGTGAAAATTATACCCAGCTTATGTTCTAAACTTATGTGATGTTTTTTAGGAATGGATTTTGGTCCAGAAAAGTCTTTTAAAAAATAACAAGCTTACTTTTTTGCCATTTCTAAATAGACCATTTTCCCATTGGCACCGGAAACTTCCATTATTGAGAGTGTTAAGCTGTACAAGGATGTATTTATTTGTTGGCAGGTTTAATGCTTGTGTACATTTATGGTGTGGAAAATACTCTTTTATATATTCTCATACTCAACTCAACACTATTGTACTGAGGCGATTAAAACATTTCTAAAAAAACGAGCTACTGGGAGGGAGCCCATTGCTCGTTAAAATGAGTAAAAAAAAGATACGCCTTGTGGAATTAATATGAGCATATGTTGAATCTGAGTTGACATCTCTTTCCCAAAAAATATAATTGGAGATGAATCCCATCCAGCCAAAGAGTGAGAACCATAAAAAACGGGATAAAGCTAGTCTAGTTAAGTTGTACAAGTGTCACCCTCCATGCACATTAACCGCGGTGACATAAAAGTTGACAAGGAACTGAAAGTAAATTCACTAATTTTAACTGTTCCAGTCAGGAAAATTTAGAGAGGGTGGGCGTCTCACTGAGCTTCAACTGACATGGCATGGATATGCCACGGTACACTGGAGCTGGAAGCGGAGCATGGTATTGTGTTGAAAAAATAGGAAAAATTCATTGAGACTGAAGAGTAAAAGGGGGAAATCTTTTTAGAAAAAAGACTAGCTTATTCTCTCGGTGAAAAAAAGTATAACGAAGCACTCTTGTGTAGGGGAGGAAAGGGCAAAGCCATCAAGAAATGAGAGAGAAGGATAGTAATTTTTAACTTAATTTACTTACAAGGGTTTATTTACAACATAAGAGTCTACTTCCGTGCTTTTTCTTTCGAACCGCAGACAAAAAAAACTGAGATGGAGTGACACGAACAGAAAAAAGTAAAGGTTGGGACCTCAAAGGAAGAGTGTTTTCGTCCTATTGTGACTCAATGAATGAAGAGAATAGATGAAGTTGAGCTGGAGCGACATCGCTCTATCGTTCTTTTCATCGGTTTCATCAAGATCAAGAGGGGAAGAGCAAATGAGACTTTGTTAAATTACACAGTCTACACACCAATGCTGCATTGCACAAAGTGCTGTACCCGTCGTATCCTCACGTTTCATTTTCAATGCACTTTTTCAAGGATTTGTTTGCCAGTGAAGGAAGCAAAACAAGCAAAAATGTGAGTGCAGTTGTGCCAGAAGTTGGATCTCAGGATTCCCCTCAAATTCAAGAGTCATCAGAGAAAGTGGACCATCAGCTATGGAACTTCACAACAGGAACGACCCATACTTCTCAGATAACTTACACTGAAAGCGAATCCAACCCAAATAATTCGTATTTCAGACTGTGAGAACAATTGAACTGCACTTGTCAGCGATATTTTGCTTCGACTTGTATGTTACAGTAATATGGTGGCGGGAATGAATACTGATCAAGAATTCTTTCAATATTTGCTACAAATCCCAACAAATTACAGTAAAATAAGTCGAACATCCAAAAACCAAGCATTTTATTCCATTTCAACCTCTAACCTTAACCACATTCAACATTTTTTGTGTGCATTCTACCTCCTCCATCCAAACCCCCTCCTTCCCTTGATTGCATCATCATCATTATAAAAACACAGAAAACATGTCAACCATGACAAACTCATCTTGATTTATAACCTGGTGAAAACCCTCAATACCAAAATTCTCTCCTTTTCTTGATTGATCCAGCTTGACTTGTCTTTGAGGACAATTCCTTAGAGTAATCTGATGACTTTATTCCTCACCTCTGACGCTACATACACTTGACTTGTTTTCAACCTGCTTTTCCCAAATTCACTCTAGAACAAAAAAAATCCTTTCATATTTCCTCTCTCATCAAAGGTGTGTTCCATATAAAAGACCATTCCTCGACTACCATCAAGGTATCAAGTGTCACAGATCGTGTCAAGTATCATCTTCATCATCTTCCCAAGTAACTTGTCTTTTCAAAAAAATTACAGCATACACTCCCCAAAGTCATACACATCCCTTTCAACACTTCATCATCTATTCAAGGCGATAGAGCCTTGTGCATTGTGTGACAATCAGATGAAAATATCTGGCGTACGTAACATCCATCCACATTGTCGTTGACGTTCAATGCTCCTTGTCTATTCAGTCCACATAGCTGTTCTCATACAGGATAATATTCATCCCGTTCTGGATCGTATAATATCACCATTTTCACCATCCTCGATGCAAAGAAGGAGCAATAATGCTCAGAGAATAAAAAAAACTCTTCTACACATCTCATCTCACTCCTCCACTGCATAACAAATATTATGCATAATAATAACGAGTGGTGAAAATGGCTGACAGAAATAGATCATAAGAGGGAGTCATGTTAGATGTGTAGATATTCTAGTAATATTTATGATGATGTGTGCATGTGCGATGATGATGATGACAACTACTTTGTTTTTAATATCTATGCATACTTTCGTTATATAAAAGTAGCCTTAGCTTCAATGCTCATGTTTTTTTTTACATAAGGACAAATATGTGTATAGAGGTTTTTTATGTATATCCGAACAGCCCTGATTGCACAATAGGCAGCAAGGAGAAGGGAGAATGCATTTAAATGAACTCATCTACACCTACAAAATGCCAAAAATATTCTGTACACGTCATAAATTCTCCTTTTTGCTTGTTGCTCTCCTCTATATATTCAAATTATGATGGATTGTTGGATACGCGAGAGAGTGTGCACAAAAATGCTCAGAGAGAGACTGACTGCCATATAGCCCTCTTATGCATGATGCACGACTGGAGAGGAATTCAAAAAGTCGTTAAGCAATCCTTCACTACACACTAGACATGTGGTGCTACATCGGAAAAAATATCCTAATATTTGCCACAACACATTGATTATGCATTCTCATGACTTCATATGATAATGACATGACGAGTTGTACAAAACTTTGGAGAAAAAAACTGTATTATCCCGTGACATTGGTATGTGAGGAAAACGGGAGATGAGAAGAATATCGCTTGAGAGTTTCTCCATTGCAGAAAAAAGTTGGGAATAATAAGAAGGCAAAATGGAATTCCATTTTAAACTTTATCACTATATCATCATCATGATGTGATGTTGATATTGATAATAATAATATTCTTTATGATATCCTTCCTTTCACACTTCCTCTTTGACTTTTTTCCTTCACAAAAATAAAAGCTGGTATAAGGAAAACCATGTGTAATCTACATTTCACAAATCATATCATGCCCACATAACATCCGTCCCTGAAAGCAAAAGGGTGAGATATGTGTATTTGAGAAAAAGGAGCGGAAATGAGCAAATATGTATATTTTATTTATATAGGTGCTCCCTTTCTTCCAAATAAGAAGAGAAAAAAAACTGTCAACTTGACAAAACGAAATTTTTTTCTTCCCAGATCTCGTCTCATCTCCTTTTCTTGCACACTGTCTTGCAAAAGGTAAAATGGAAGGAATGACGAGTTTCCTTGTAATGGAATGAAAAAGGGAAAAATTATTTGAAACTCGACAAGAATTTCGTTTCGAGACGAGACACGCTTGCTTGCTCCGTCTCCGAATACGCAGTATTTTTCCTGTCTATTCTCTTATAAAAGGTATTATGCATGGATGACTCCAATTTTCTATGTGTGTATACATATCCCTATATGTATTTTTGTGTAATGTCGTTATTCCCTCTGCTCACTCTTTCATCCGCATGATTGGAACCTTGGAAATCTACAGCTCATCATCAGCAGAAAAAAAAGAAGGATGGAGGATCTCTTTTCTCCAATTCTTTTTACTTACATTAGATTACTTTGCAATTGGTGAGGAGGAATAAGGTTTGTTCAGGAACAAGATGATGATGACGATACTTCAACTGATTCATACACTAAGAGAATTCTACAATCCCTGTTTTCTTTCCTATATACATTCTCCCCGAGAGTATTTCACATCATCATGATTCTTGCTGGTTCTCTCCACGTCTGAGACTAGCACGGCTGCAAATGTCACGTCAATGTGCAATACAATCATGATTCAATAGTTGACGCGAGCTGAATTCACAATGACCTGGAGAGGAGAAGTGCCACAGCTTCCGAAAAATATTTCTTCTATCTTATCCCCTATCTTGTAGGAAGAGTCTAGGAAGCACACTCACCATCAGTAGCAAGTGTACAGTGGCACAAGCAGTGTGGAAGATGTGCATTATCAAGTTTTTTTAGTTGAAAAAGACTTTTACCTACAAATCCTCCATGAGAGGAGGACGGAGCGTGGAACAAGTTTGAACATTCCTGAGGAATGGAGCAAGAGAGGAAGAAAAAAAAGAAAGATGGACTTCACTCCCCGAATTACCAAACATGCTAGAGATATTACGTAAAATGACTGTAAAGCCGGGAAGAGACGCTACGATAAATAAAATTCTACTAGGGTACACACACATCACACCACACCACATGATGAGACGATCCTAGCCAAGCCCCTGCTAAAAACATGTATTCATTGGACTTTTTCTATCTTGGGTGGGATGATTCACCAAAAAATTTATATGGCAAAACTGGGATCCCTATGGGTGGCTAGATATAAAAGGGAGGTGAGGTATACACGTATAACCGAAAATGGGAAAAGTTTACGTTGATACTCGTCTCTCTGTTTTCACGAAATTTCTCTCCCTTCACCACTCCACAAAGTTGTACACATTTTATCATGAAAAGTGGATGGTGTGCAGTTGGTCGTGGCTGTTTGTCTAAATTGCATCGTCATGTGTATAACTTTGCCTGTTATATAGATAAATATACAGGAGAAAAAAAGTTTTTTTTCTTGCGTTCTCTTGGTTTACTTGATAGTTGAGGATAAGACAGGATATTTAAGTTAAGAATGGTATGCAAGTCATCAAGCAAAGAAATAAATTTTTTTATATGAAGTTTTACCAAATGCTAGAAAAATTGGCGACCTCCATGAGAGGAGGAGAGGGATTATTGAATAAAAAAGGAAAAAAAAGAATTTTGCATTATGAACGCATGAAATGTACGTATGGAATATCTTGTGCATATATTTTATCCATATCGAGAAAAAATCTTTTCTCGTTGACTTAATGATGACTGACCACCTTGGCCGACTAACTTTTTTACTTTCATGTTGAGAAAAAACACGTGGAAAAGTATGTACCTACTATCTACCTCCATGAGTATATATATATATATATATAACTCAATATTTTCCCAACTTTTCCCAATCCCCTTTTGCAAACATTGAGGATAAGTGGAAAGCTGAGAATGTAAATGTGAAAATTCCTCTTTTACTCAACCTCTTCATCTCGATCACTTCACCAGAGGCTTAAGTGAAGTACATAAAATACGAAGCTTTACATAATAATAATAATATAATACTCGAAGCGTGTTAGATTAGAAAACCCGGGAGCAGACTAAGGGTAAGTGTTTAGGGGAGCTTTTCCCTCTCACTCCTCAAGTGTAAGAGAGAAGGAGGTGGAAAAAAGTAGCCAAGCAAGGAACGAGATTATTAGCCCTCTTTTCCGTCAGGAAAGGAGTAATAATCGTACCAGTTGTATCTGATAACAGACCTGTATTACCAACATTGAAGGACATTTACACAAGCTCGTATTACCATTACGAGGAATTTTGTTTTGGACAAAAAAATATCCCCCTCATGGTTTCCTCGTCAGGTTGAGTGAGAAGAAGAAAAAGTGGACGAGAGGAATAAAGTGATGCCGTTAGGTTTACAATGTTCTCGGAAAATGGACGATATGGATATAAATGGGAAATGGACTTGGGGGCCTTTATTTCTCTGGTAAAATTCAACCTTCACATGGAAAACCAGAGTGGAATATGGTGAGGGGCAAGGTAGACTGGAATTACGCTCAAGGAGAGAAAATAATTGTATACAAGTTTTCTCCGTTGACTGTGTAATGGTAGCCTATCATAATATTTTTGATATTAGCTTTCCCTTCACTTCCTCGTGAAAATAGAGAGCCCTCCTGGAGACCTTTAATTTGAATGGGAAATGGAATATTATTATGTATTTTTTCTTTACATGCGATATTCCGTATAGCCATCTTTCTAGTGTCGGCCCCTGCTGTTTCCCGTTTGGTCATCTAATTTCATGATTTACTTCACCTAAAACTACCACCGGCGGACTGGACATGTGTGTAAGATTTAAGCCTTGTCTTCATTTCTAGAATGACTTTGACCATGCGAATGTGTGTGTCAGAGTCAGCGTGACTACGAGAGAAAAGTGTGTCGTGCCATTCAAAATGAAAATATAGGAAAAAACATAATATTATCCATGTGTGTGGGTTGGATTGGTTGGAAGCTATGCGTACGTGGGTAGACGCTCACTTTTTTTACAGAAGGAGATGGATGGATTGCTAAAGCTTGTCGCTAATCAACTTGTATGCATTTATAAAAAAAAGGGTTATACACCAAAGAGCTTTGTTGGTTTTTAAATTGCTTTCTCCTCTCATTCGTAATCATTAAAAGTGGCAGAACACAGGCGGAGTGGGAGTAGAGGAAATTAGTAAACACAAGAGGGAAATATAGTTTTTGTTAGAAATCCAAAAGCGTAAGCCAACCGGTAAAATAAAGGATATATTTCTACATGCATGCATACCACGAGTTTTAATGAGTCCGTGTTTGAAAATAGTAAACAATGACGGGATGGAAGTGGCAGGGGACAGAAAATTGCCGTGTTCTTTCCCCTGCGTATACAAACATGCTGGGTCATTTTGGCAGTGTGCACAAGGAAGTTTTTCCAGATAAGACCATGCGTAGAGGAACCGAAAAGCCAAAGTAATAATATGCTTCATTAGGGAAACTTTTGGTGAAAATTTAAAAGCTCACACAAGCCCAAGCCGCACATTTTTTGTTACTTTACTCTCCTGCCACACAACACAAATCCTGAGTTCTGACAAGTGTTCTGTACCCATTCATATGTTGATTAGGTACAAAAAGTCCATTCAAATTTAAGTAACAACAAATCCATCTCCGTCTCATTTCACTTCCTCCTCCCGACAGCGCTCTTGTGCCGTCATCTCATCAACATGAATATAAATTTGTTGTTTTCAGCTTTTAAACCGTATGCAACATAACCCTACTCCTCCTATTGAGCCTCCAGAGGCGTAAAATCTATTCTTCAAGAGGAGTCATAATACATTGAGCCAAGCATGAACAAAATGTGGAGGAGGCATGGTATGAGAAATGCAACTCCACTCTAGATTCTCATCGCTGCTCATTTCCACTCAAAATAGTAATAATCATATGCAGTTCGTTGAGGGAATATAAAGATAATAAAGTGGAAGTTGAAAAGTGTATATACCTACGCATAGAATTAGGAACAAAGATATTTTCCACATGCATGACAAGGGTTGAGGAAAATACGCACAAAAACGGCAATATCCTTTCAGACTCATTAACTTCCCTGTTTCCACACTGGCTCCGTCACTCGCTTGGCTAAAAGTCCTGTCATAATATTAAAATCATTCTGGGCGTACGTGTGCGACCCTAACTTCCATGAAAACACACGCATTATTATCCATGTTACAACCGTTTATAATATACACATATATATCCCTCCACTCATCATCTCAAAATGTGAACAAGAAACATATAACCAAAAGCTCACAGCAATGCACGGAAAAATAGGGTCATAGCCCCCCGTCTGCAGTGATAATCATAACAAAAGCAATGGCAACAATAACAACACCAGATTCATATCTCTCATCATCAACCAGCATTTCCCCCTTGCCTTATGAATAACATCCCTTCACAAAACACGAAACAGTGCAAGTCTCATTTCTCTAATTCCCCTTAACTAAAACTTTGATAAGCCTTCTCCTGTGGCTGGTTTGATTGTCAGATTTATGCATAATATGTATGAAATAGAGTACAAATGTGGACTTGCACATAATACAAAAAATGTGTCTGGGTGAACAAGAATGAAGTCAGCGAGGAGGAGGGATATCGTACAGTCTAAATTTACTTTTGGTGATGTGATGGATGGAATGGTAACAACGTGTGAATAAGCGAGTAAAACGAGAGACATTAAAACTGTGCGGTAAAAAGGAAAGATTTTTATTAGAGTTCAGGGGTAAGGGCAATAGAGTTCATTTGTGCAGAGCTTGTCGTACGTATTTATGTATTTTTTTTATATAAGCTCATTTATTCATTATATATTCATATGCGTATGTTCGTATATCCGTTTTTTCCTTATCTGATTTTTCTGGAAATATCCAGTCTACTATGCAGAACCATATATGCATATATATACACATGCATGCTATGCATTTTTTCAAAACCTCACAGCCCCGCACATTCTCTGAATGTTTGTCATAACTAAAATATGAGAGAGTTTTGTGATGTCAATAATGGAGAGTGGAAATGGTGTACTGTAACTTTACTGCTTTGGTGAACAATGGGACATGGACAATAACATAATTGAAAATGAATATATCCATAATTGTGGTTTTATAGCTTTCTGTCCTTCACCATTTTTTAAGGGATAGAGGCAATAAAGGCAATAGAGGAATGTGTAGGGGAAATGAATACTTAATCCAAATTCCTTCATATATATCCAGCATTTTTTTATCCGAATAGCTTTGCCCAAATAGCAGAACATTGGAATCCCAATCCTCCAGCGATAATGCAACGTGAGTCAGAAGATTTTTTTTTCTTTTATAATCCACCCAACTGCATATCCCTTTTTTCCAGTTTGAACTGTCAAATTGCATTAGCATCTCAAAAAAGACCATATACTTCTTTCAAAAAAAGACTTACAGGTGTATAAATCTCTTTCAACGAAAATGCATAATCTTCTTTTGACTCTATTGGATTTACACACTTGCTGGTGATGTGGTGGCATGGAATAGTGGTAAAAGGTGCATCCAACCTCATCCCCATTTAGGATACGGTTACAGTGTAAATCGCGTGGGAAAAAGACCGCAGAGGGATAGCAAGCGAGAGAGCAAACCTTGAAATAAATTTCCTCTCATTGTCTGCCTGCCTCTGCTCACACAAAAGAAGAAAAAAAATCACCACAATAATACGCCATGGGATTAAAAATGATGAAGGGGGAATACGACGAATATATATCTATCTACAATATAAAAAAAGGAAAAGGGGTCAGATGTCATCGTAAGGTGCATCTCTATTTTTTCTCAGTTTTTTACCCTTTCACGAGTCACCAAATGGTTGGCAATGTGCTTACAGCGTTTATTATTTTTAATGTCGTCCACACAAGTACATATATGTACACAAAAAAACATATGGTGTCTGACCCACTTGTTGGTTTGGAACTGGAAGCTAAATAAAAAAAATGTGAAAACAGGTACGTCATCGTAAAAAACCGTCATTTAATAACAATAACAGAGAGTTCTCCCCTCGTCAAAAATTACGAGAGAGGTTGAGTTTCACGTTATTTATCTAGTACACTCATAAACCTTAGCAATCACAACTGCATTTATATCTTTTTAGGGTTAAGGCCATAATATTGCATCTAATCAACAAAAAAGGTGAGTAAAGAATAATAATCGTGCATAAATACATGCATATAAGTCATTTTCAAAGTTTATCCTGTGGTGAATTCATAATTCAATTTTTATGACCGAATCAGCCATACCATTGTGATTATCAGTTGCGGTCTGGTAATCCACTTATTCACCCTATCTATCTAAGGCAAACTCGAGAATGAATATTATTATGATATTTCATATGGAAATCCATAAATAAATTAATATTAGCTCGTAAGTATAATTCTTTCTATCTTTGCAGCTCCGCTCACTCATTAAAATATATATGTGTGTGAGCAAGCAATAAGTAATCAGCACAAGGGAAATTATGACTTGACCTAAACTAACCACTTTCAATGAGTTTAGAAAGATGCAGTATGCAGCCGCGTCCTTAGTAATCATCAAGACTCATTTACCATTCATGATTTTTTTCTCATCATTATCACTACATATGAGCTAAATTAGCTGCATTTTTTCCGTTGAAGGGAGGGAGATGGGAAATGAATGGGGAATTGAATGAATGGCTTGAGCTAAGCCCGGTTTGGAAGAAAAAAATCCTGTAACATAAATACAAGTAAGGACGAGACAGAGATAGTGCGAGTGTGACTAATACCTTTATAAATGAACCTACTTTTAGAGTTTGAAATGATTGCAAAAGGAAATGTGTCTATGAACATATGGACATTTAGATAATACCATATATTATGATAAGATATGAGGATACATTAACATCCCAGTAATAATAATCACCATCAACTAGTGGTACAGTGATGATGGCTAGTGAAAATGAAAATATAAGTTGAGTGTTGTTCTACCCTGAAATGTGATTGATGTAGAGCCATTGAGTTGAGAGAGAGAGAAAAATTGTGCTACTTGCTCTTCATGATTATGACGAGAGAGAAGAGGAGCACCGTCAACTAGAAAATAACTTGTGATAGCGGCTATCAAGGAATTGATGATTTCCACTTCTCTAAATGAAAATATCCCACAGAGACGCATCTCTTCGGCAAAAGCCCACTAGTCATTTTTATTTTAACAGGGTGCGATAGAGCCGAGTAGGAATAAGTGATGTGAGGGTATGGGCACGGCAAGTGCAATATCCGGGAAATACATGGCTGAAATGAGCTTCATCAACGAAACACATACATTATATCGACACTGATTGTGTGATACTTTATAAAGCTGAAAAAGTTGTAACTTGTTGTGCTCAGCCACGGGATACTCTACCCTGGACATGTATTGATGACGAGGGAGTACTCTCGGTAGAGAGGATTTTCAGCGAAACGAGGGTTGAGTATGAGGTTCACCCTTAAACCAAACGGAAGTGGTGATTGCTACACAGTGCGTTTTGTCATGTCATTCCTTTAACCATTCTGCCATCACTCACGTTCACCATAAAACTCTGTTATCATCAAAAAATAGTATGTGTGCATGACTGGCAACAAAAAGACCAGCTATTTTTTTTCTTATATGTTTAGCCCAAGCTTACTAAAATAAAATCCGGGATAAAGGTTAAGGGAATCTGTCAAAAAATATTTTGTCATTTATATAAATAGCTTGGAGCTCTGCTGTTAATGTGAAGAAAAAAAGAAGGAAAAAAATACATCAAACAAGTTCAAAAGGCGTTTGCCAGTTGGTGATGGGAATATCTGCACTTTTTTGCGGTTGGTGGCTCAGTGGTTCGACTGCCAACACAAATAATGATGTTTTCCCTGATAAATAGCAAAACAATGGGGAAACACAGTGAACTATGGTATTTCTTTGAATGTAGAGAAATATGAAAATGAAACGAGTGGCTATGCTTTCATTTTTATTTCCTTTATTGTTACATCATCACCCATACAATCTATTCCTTTAATCCTTTCTCGAATTTCCATCAAAAAATATTCCATTGCGAATTCACCCCACACGGTGACCTTTTTCTCTTTATAATGATTTCTGGAGAAATGAAAAGGCAAAATATCCATATAAAATAATATTCCAAAGGTCTAACTTATTCATATATTTTCATACTTGAAGTCATTACATGACGAGTATGCATGCACATATGTCCATTACGCGAGAAAAATCCTACACAAAAAGCTGAAGCTCGTCAGCCCGCCCAAAAATCGGGAACATAAAAAAGGCACTTGAATTCAGAAATAAAAAGGCCATAAACTTTATCAAAAACACTCCTTCTGACTTCCACCCTGGATATTACTGGATATATTTGTATTTACTCGGAAAGGAGTTCAAGAGCAATTTTTATCTCCTTTCAAGAAGCTCTTATGATTGCAGAGAGATAAGCACGAAAAATACCCACAACCTTCTATACATTCTCTCGAGAGGACTACTTTTTCGCCATTTCGGCTACATACACAAACCGTAACCGTTACAATATGAGTAGTTTCCTTCCATGGTCAACTCTTGAGTGGAGAATGCAATGTTGTTTCCTCAGAGTGGCAATCCATGCATTCTAAATCAGCAATGTAGTACATGTACACGATCCCATTAGCCAAGTAAAATGGCTTGATATACACAAAAACATGTATAAGAGATGATGACGAGGATATACACGAGGACAATGAATGAGAAGAGTGACGACAGCCTACCATATATTTTTTCTCCTGCTCCAGTTAAAGTAAACGCATAAAATTTGTACATTTATTGCAACTGCCGTCGGCATATGGGATCTCACATTAAAGAATCAAGCAAGCTTGAAAAAGAGAAAAGAGACGACGGGACGAGGGAAGAAAATGACATCATCGTATGCAATCTCATGGAAAACACACAAAAGTTGTTGTGTTGTATATAAAATGACATTAGTTTTTCTTCAAGTAGTCGTTCACCGTGTCTAATAAAAACAGGCATTATACTCTCTGTGCAGGGGAAAAGGGTAAAGAAAACTTGGATAAGGGAAGAGAGAAAAAAATAGACTCTTTTTGATACTGACTATGTGATTCCTGACTGCTTGCCTTGATAGCACTTAAGATTGTACGAAACATGCTGCGATTATTATTTCTAGGAAAAAGAGCGAGAGCCCACTGAAAAAATTATAATGTTTTGGTACACAGTGGAGAGCAAACCACATTGGGATTGTGTTCACGAGGGTTATGGCTCTTCACTCACTCTCTTTTGTTGCGGAATATGGATAATATTTTATGCTAAGCAAGTGTAATATTATTACAGGAGGCTCGTTATCTTGTTTGTTTTTAGGGAGAAAATAAGCAAGGAGAAAATTTTGGCTGGAGACAACAGACAAGGATTTAATTTCTTAGGAAAATATCAGATTACGTTTTTGAGGAAATGCGACATGAGAAGTGAAGTGGGAATTGTGTCTGGAAAAAGAGATTTTGTAATCTTAATAGTCAGGACCATGTTATGTGACGTAAGTGAAGGAAATGAAGGAGACGACACTTGAAATTTTACTACTGTAAAAAATCAAATGGATAAAATGATGTAGTCAAAAGGGTAAAGTGCAAATGTGGGAGGAGATAATATGCAAATTACCGTGTCGTTACAGACTCTACTAAAATAGCTCTGTATATTATTCACACAACTTGGTAGCCTTTTTTGTCAAAAAATTTATGTAAATGGTATACAGGATTTTTTGTAGTCTCGTCAAGTTTTAACGATTAGGAGAATTTTTGTTAACAAAGGCTGTCGTCAACTAAATCACTATCAGCAAGTTTATATTTTTTGCTGAGCGAGATATCAGTAGTTGGTAAAAAAATGAATTTACTATCTTGTCTCGACACACACACGATGGGAGAAGTAGCCTTTAAGGATTTCTAGAAATTGTCATTTTTTGTCGCAGCTTACTTGACTGAAGAAGCTTAATATATAGGACAGCTTTGTGTCTGATGATATATGATCATGAACATATTCTTACTTGTGAAAAAAAAGAGCGAGAATAAGAGAGAAATCCATCTTATTTTTTATATATTTCCTTCTAACCCTTTTCTTCTCAAACTGGAAATGGAGAGAAAACGACAAGATCCATTACACAATAAAATGTCTTCCTGCTCCACTACTCTACATCTTCTTGACATGGAAAAAGGGCTCTCCAGCATTTTCTATTGTTGGAAGTTGGCTGGAGAATTTGTATGAATGTGTAGGTAAAACTGGTCTTTCTTTCGAGATTTTTTCTTCAAGAATACAAACTAAAAGAAGGGATGACTGACTATCTAAAAAGGAGAGCACTCACTTTCAATAAAATTATAAATGGCCACCATATGTCCGTATATTTATATGTATGGAGAAAAGTGCTCATAAAACGGGAACTAATGTCTTTTTCCTTGTATCAAAAAGAGAGAGAGAGATGAGATTGGGAATTCCAGTTGTTGCTTTTTCCAGTAGAAAAGAACATAGCTTCCAGATAGTGAGATTTCCATATCACAATTATGATCATTACATCTTCCCTATCACTTGTAGGGGTTGTCTTGAAATATGGAATGTGAAAAGAGTACATGTGAAAGCAATATGATGTGCATTTGTATTTTTTTCCACAGACAGCACGGCTGCTATTCTGTGAGAGTTGAAAAGCTCTCATGAAAATGAATGAGTTTTTTTCCCTCTCTGTCTCACTCCATAACAAATATACTTTACTTTTATATATTTTATTACTATTTTCATATTCATTTTTCTCCTCCCTTTTGCTAAATGATATACTCTGAATATACTTTTGGCGAAAAAACGTGCAGAGTGCTTTGCAAGGATGAGGGAGATGGGAAAGAGCATCATTAACCAAATCGCACATTAGAGCTTTTATGGGGAAAATAATATTATGCATGTGAGTGTGAATTCATTTTTGGGAATGGATGTGGTATGTGGTCTACGAATATGAATATTTTAAAAAAAACATATGTTCATAATATATTCCCATTCTTCTGCTCTACTCCACTCACCAACTTTTTTTTCTCAAAAGAATCATATAATCATCATTTCTGACGTGCTCCTTCAAGAGTCACTATTGTGCTTGAAGAACATGTAAAAGATATGTATATCCCGGTACCAGTGGGATTTTATTTTGTAATTTTGAAAATGATGTGACGCTTCTTACATCATCATGCCAAGTTTTACATGAGATTTATCATAAGATGACGTTATAGACTACGTAGGGTTATTTTTTAGGGGTAATATTGCTAACAAGAGTTCACATTTATAATCTGCGGTAATGCCGTCGGTTTCACGAAGACAGTGTGTAATGAACAAAGATGGATATTAAGTGGCCAACTTGAACTCAACTGAAGATGAGGGAGGACACAATAAGGGGAAAAGTTTTCCTGGTGGAAAAAGCAAGGTTCTTAGGAGAGAAAAATATTTGATACGAAAAAGTTTCTCCTCTTTCATAGCCCACCACATCAGCCACAAAGCTTCGTAGTGGTAGCACGGGGACTTATGAACATTTTTTTGAATCTCGGAGAAAAAGTAAAAGCGTATCGTATATACATTCCCTCAAAGTTAAATTACATTACATCAGTATAAAATAATGCAATGATGAAAAACACAAGCACACAATAAGGATTTAAGATTGGAGATGACTAAAAAAAGTGGAAATATCTATATACAAAAGAGAGTGTGTGTAGTAGAGAGAATTATTCTGGCTACAAGCTCCTTCAGTTGCTTGTTAGGTCCCTGCTGCTTTTTCCTCTTTAATGTTACCCTTTAGCATTGAGCATTAGGCAGTTGTTTTAGAGAGATGGTATTCGTATGAGGCTACCCGGCGAGTTTTAAGTAAGACCGTATTATAATATAATGCTCCTCCAAGGACCAAGTTTGAGAGGACTTGCTTGAAGCGAGTTCAAAGCTTTTTTAGCATGACTTGTACAATTTTCATAGAGTATACTTAAAAAACGTAAAGCTATACCGTCCTCATCATCCTCAGTTCCAGCCTGGGGAGACGTGAAGGCATGCAAAAGTTGTGCATTAGATTGTGTCCGTGTCTCTCTCTCTCTATCACGTTATTATATGAAGCGGCAAGAGAAGCGTAAAAGTTGTGAGAGTTGGTTATTTTTTTACATCGCTATCTATCCCATTCCTGTCTCCATTTCCCTTGTCGGTTTTCTCGGATGTTGGTTTCGCGCAAACAGAGATAGGCGACAAATGAAGATTCATATATTTGAAACAAGATGTACCCTCTCGTCAGGGAAGGTATGTTTGTAAAAGTTTATTCAAAGTAGGAAGAACACCACCAATTCATATAGAGAAACAAAAGTTT
>JAHZNA010001314.1:0-10682 GCA_027743935.1 Sinodicranocentrus sp. ZH6
GTCCAGTAGAGCGTCAAGAAACTTACAGCTTGACACAGCAACAAAACTGAAGGTTACAATCAGAATGAAAAAGACGGACGTAATCTCGAGCCAAATGCTGAGCCAATTATTTCCAGCGATGAAATGATACCAGGCAGAGGAATGGATGTCTTGCAAGTTATCAAATTGGTTAATTAACAGCTTTTGAGATTTAGACGATCTAATTGTAGAAAGTCCTTGAACCGAAGAGGACAAGTGTGTGTAAAGAGGACTCCTAGCTGCAATTCAGAAATCACGTTTTCATTCACGTTTAACATTTTGCATGCATAACATACACATGCATTTAAATTGCATTTATATTCTTACTAATCGTTTCCACTCGTTTAATTCCTCTGGACGTGGTCAAGAAAAATGTTCTGATGTACCAATATGCAAATAGGAGTACAATCGCAGGCGCGATAAAATAGTAGTTAGTAATTAACACGATTATGATCGTTCCAATAATTCGAAGTCCAATGTCCAAAGTATCAAACATGGTAAGTGGTAGGTATTCATCTAGATTTCCAATGTCCTTGGTAAATCGGTTCATTATCCGGCCTGTGAGTTATAATGCCACACCGAAGGTACAATTATTAGCAATAAAATCTTATTGAAGCTAATGCATTTTCTCAAAATTATACATTCAACGCAACGCAAACTACCTGAAGGGTTGTCATCGAAGAATTTAACTGGTGCTTGCACAATGCATGCGAACATTTTTTTGTGAAGATTCCGGCTAATTCTCATCGTATAGTAGAACATGTATATGGTTCGAATCACATCCACCACGAATACCAATACAGCAATGCAAATGTAGAAAGTCATATATGTGTGCTTCATCCATTGGTAGTGATGCTCATTCTCAGAGGTATACCCACTCGTCATAAACTTTCTGAACGTGTCGGCATCCAAATGGTATTCGAAATGTGTGCTATTTGCGGTTTCTTCCAGGGTATCATTTGTTGGCACGAAGCTAATAGGTTCTTCTATTTCGTTAATGATTATGCTCTCCTTTTGCTGTCGAATGTGTTGCAAGACATGAGCTTCTTCGGCCGTCGTCCTGCAGAAAAATAATTTGAACTTTGATTTGACATCCAAACATCACCTGTAAGGATACGATGATACATTTCCTGTGTTTTTCGTACCATAACGAAAGCCAGTAGTCATTTGAGCTGACAAGAAGTTGTGTGAGGAGGAAGCCTACTATAAGGAACGAAATTCCACAGATTGAATCACCAGCTTTAAAATAACTCCAATACGTTTTCCCAGTTACGCGGCCTTCAGCCATGGACTCTTTCTTGGCATCGGGCTTATCACAGTCCTCTTCTTCCTCAAATTTAGTTTCCTTGTTTTGGATAAAAGTGGGATTGAATTAATCAAGTTAATTTGATCATTAATAATATGCAGTACATTTTTTATCACAACTTTGTGGAAAATGAATACGATGAATACCTTCTTAGCTTGTTTTTCCTTCTGTTCTTCGTCTTCACCTTGTTCTTCAGCTTCAGCCTCTTTATTCTTCTTCTCTGAATCCTCCTTATCGGTCTCTTTAGCGAGCAGTTGTACAAAGTCAATACCTCTTTCGAGGAGGTCATCATAGGTACCTTGAGCAACCACTTTTCCCTATCAGGACAAAACATTTGCATGTTTAATTTAATTATGATATGTTTGCTTTAAAATAATAGAATCATTAAATAAAATAAAAGTGATGTAATAAAAATATTCTCACGTCGGTTAGTACAATGACGTGATCCGCTTGTGGAAGATATTGTAGCTGATGCGTGCACAAAATTCGTAAATGACCTCGTAAATGCTTTCTCACGAGCGAAAAGGTTAAAACATTTTTTCATGAAAGTCAGACGTCAGGCAACTCAGGCAATATTATATAACATGTTCATTTCATAGCGTGTCATATATTTTCACACCTCCTGAAAGTGAAACCCCTCGTTCCCCACAGATCGTCATGTCCCCATAAGGAAACTGCTTCATGTCATCTTGCAATGCACAAATGTGCACAATATGAGCATACTTTTCAGCAAGGAAAGGTCTCCCAAATAAAATATTATCTCTAACACTTCCCGGGAACAACCACGGTTCCTGAGAAGAATACGAAGTTCTCCCTTCTACATCACACATTCCCCCATTAAACGGCAACTCTGCAATAAGGCCTTGAAGAAGGGAAGTCTGAAGTGAAAAAAAACAAAGGAAAAATTTAATTAGAGCAAATCCAAATAGCAAAAACCTGATTTTACAAGTATTTGTGGAATTTTCTGGATTTGTAAATTATGGTTTGATTAATATGCTATATAAAAAATCTTATTACCTTTCCACAGCCAACTGGACCTACAACCATTACAACCTTATCTCCACTGACATCAAATGAGAGATTTTTCAACATGGGTTTTCCCTCAACCCAGCTACTCAAAAAGAAGAACCAAACTTCAGTCAGTTTGCCATATTTTTAAAATGCACCAAGATCAAGCTTGCGTAACTTTACATATTATTGGAATCATCATATGACTACTCTACTATAAACTGGAAATGTGCGTGTACCTAGCGGAAACATTCTCCATATGAACTCTAGGCGTAACTCTGGATTCATTTGACTGCTTGATGTTGAGATATCTGTTGATACCTTGTTCTTCCAGTAATAAAAAGTCCTGAAATAAAAAATCACGTTCACAAGACATGAAAAACTCACTCTTTTAGATTTTCATCTCGACGACCTATATAATCTTTTGTATAAAAATGCTCCAGATAGATTTTTTTCTTGTTGCACATTTATTTTATAATTACCTCCATTCGAGAAATGGAAATGAGAATTTCGCCAATACAAGCTGCAGCGTTGGGTACATAGTACATCATAATTTCCGTCATAACGTTGAAAATGGCCACTGCAAAAAACGCCTTGTCCGGAGTAACCGCATTTCCCATCAGACCGTACGTCACAATTGTGAGAAATGGTATGAATGTAAAGTTTGAGGTAAACACTCCCATAAATGAAGCTCTCAAATAAGATCTTCGCATGAGCGCTCGAATTTCATCTCTATCGGATTTGCATCACAAATTACACTAATAAGTTTCCAGTCTTCCAGTTTCATAAAGCCAGCCTTTTTTATGTTTCTTTGTGCGAAACTTTCGGGATGTGAAACAATTCCCATATAATACTTGTATAGTTTAAAACTTACAATCGAATATTGTGGATCACTTTAGCAAATGGCTTTTCCCAGGCGTAGCATTTAATCAACCTCATTGCCATAATGATTTCATTCATGATTCTACTCCGTTCGTCTGTCTCTTTTGCAATTTGCATTCGGAATTTGGCCGAAAGTTTTCCAATCAGGTCTGTAAAGCATGAGAATAAAATACAACTTTTACGTCGGCTGGAAGTGAAACACGCACGCAAAACTTTTTCGAACATGAAGCAATCACGATGATATCATATCATCTCATTAGAGGGAATATTATGTACCTAGATTATTTCAGTTTCTCATTGTAGTAGACAAGTTATGTAACATTTATCATCGGTTTTTATTCGTTTCTCGAAATATCTTGCAAAAAAGTTATCTTTCTTGTTTCCCTGTCTATTTAAGCAGTAGGTATGCCACAAATTGACCAAAACATTCATTCTATTCTTGATCTTTCACTTGCTCAACCTTGACCAGTCAAGTGGACGGCATTGGCCAAGGATGTTTTTTTTAAACTCTTTTATGCAATATTGTTTTGTAATAGGGAAAGGATGATACTATCAACTAGTACCAAGAAAAAAGCTACCTCGTTTCCATAAATTTGTAAATTCTTCAATAATACTTACATTGACTAGGTGAGAGAAGGAGAACATATCCAATTCCTGCAACGGAAGCCAATCCAAGTTCCATCCATAGCACGTAAAAGAAGATAAAGAGCTGGACAGGTCCAACGAAGATAAATGCGATGAAATGGAGATTATAGTCAAAACGGCTTACATCATTCGAGAGCAAGTTTACAATTTGACCGATGGAAGATTTTCCTTGAGAGGCTTTGCTCAGCCGAAGTGCCTGGATATAATTTAAGATAAATTACGTGATCTTTTTCAGCCATGATTTTCACGCGCTCACCTCATCTCCAAAAGAAAAAAACCTCACAAAGGGAAATTAATTTGTTCGTGGAAAGGACAAAAAAGGAAAGAAAAAAATCATTATGTAATTTGTAGACAGAGCAAGACAAATCACAACATGCTACATACACGTGGTGTAAAAAAATGTCTCTGAGAAAAAGGCTCATCATCAACAGTCAAAAGCGTCATTATCACGAAATCAAGACAAATAATATATTTCGTGTGGTCGTCAATCCTCAGACTGTAATTGAAGCGTGAAGAGAAGACAATCGGTTTTAAGAACACAAATTATGTGTTTTGCACACGTTTTACCATGAAATGTCAATTGGGGGATTTATGTAGTTTTCCTGTGGGTGGGCCTAGCCTAAGAAAGAGTTGAAATGTAGACTGTTGTGGTCATCTGAAGTTAAGCCTAAGTTGTATTTTATTTTGTACAGGAAAAAAATCGTGCAACCAGTACGAAAGGTGGTTTGGTACGGAGGCTTACCACAATGATCTTGCCCCAGTGATACACTATTTTTATGACCTTAACTAGTAAAAAAAAGTTGCACATGTTCTCAAAAATAAATCATAGTGTAGATGGGTGGGGAGATATCGAATAGAAAATATTTAAAATCTTTTGTGCGATTCTGGGATTACATAATAAAACTCTGCATTTGCAGATGATATTAGGAGTTGGAAAAATTGTTTCCTGATTTTGATGGAAAATTGCAAAGGCAATCTCGTGGGAAGGATTCTCATCATGTAAAAATATTTACCTATACTGAATTTAGCATAAATATTTGTAATCAACTTTTTGGTAAAAACATGCTTCGTACCAGTATCGGACAAAGTATGGAAATTTTTAAGTAGGCGATTGCACTGAAACTCTGTATTTTTGTCGTATTTTTATCAAAGCAAACTGAATACACTGACAATGAGATCTATTGTGTTTGAGGGTACTGGAAAATATGAAAATCTCAAGTATCTACTTCGCGCTATAATTACTGGAAAAAAAAGATTTCACACTGATAATCTGGGGAATGAGTTCAGCGTGAGGTAGGTTTGAGAGATATATATGACTGTTAAACTAAAATAGACACTAATTACCACCTTCCAGAGAAAAAAATGGCTTGCAAGTTGTTTAATTATAGCAGGAGATTATATAATCATTTTTTATAAGAAAAATATGGATTAAACCAAAATATTATGCATTTTCCGACGTAAATTTTAACTCACGCTCAGTTTTTACAATCTAGATTTGATATCATTTGAGGAAAACAGATGGAGAGAGAAAAAGAGAGATGAGTAATGAGTGTGAGTTTTTCGGTATTTCTGTTTTTCGCATATGAACTATTAGGCATTACCTTTCTGAAAATCAATGAGGAAACTGCAACCCGACACTTCATTCCAGAAATACACATCTGAAATGCGGTTGGATGGTTGAGAAGAATGTGGAGTAGTGTTGTAATGCATACTCCAGCAGCAAACAAGCATTGCATTCCAGTTGTCATATCTGTCTCGTTAAACGAGCGGATGAATAGCTTGAGAAAAATGGGTTGAGCCACTCTGTCATTGTGAAAAAGACAAGTTGCAAGGGTATTAATTTTAAAATTTTTACACTTTTTAATTGGTATCATGGTATGTAATTATTATGCAATTTTTTTTTGAAATTTCTGACATACCTGACAACCCACGCGTCAAACATGAATACCCCGACGAACATAAAGTATCGAGCTCCAAACGCTTTGGCAAAAGAACGAAACAGGCTTGGCCGTTTCCCTTGCTTTGTAGAGTTGGCAAGTTGCTCGTCCCATGTTCTACAGATTACAAAATAAAAGATTATTAAATACAAAATAAGCAGTGACTCCAAGTCGTGATTTTACCGAATTTAAATATTTAAGAGTAATATTTTGTTAGACAGTTCAACGTCGAAAAACATTATAATGAAGGGATGTTATTCTAACAGAACGTTAGGTCGATTCTGGTTGTGTTCGATGTGTTTGGAAAGTTTAGGAACGCTAATACAATAAAGTTTCGAACGAAACTACAGAAGGTTCCCAAAGCGAGTATTGGAAGACCTTCTATAAATCCACCAGGCCTTCAACTTCAACCCGGCCTTAATGTCAAACTTGTATCTCTTGAGGTTATGCTTAATTAAACCTTGAATTCACATAGTGACATCATCAAGGGAGCAGCCTGTTCTCCAAATCCAAATATATGACCTCTCTTCAAATTCAAACTTCCTGTAGCTCTCTAAAAATCATGGCGGGTATAGGTGCCTATTTATAATTTATAATCACCTAATTTGGGAGATTTAATTGCCAAAATGACATTCACCATTCACCACATAAATGGCGATAATATGATTAATTTATAGGTACACAATGTATAATGAAATTAAACAAAAAATTAAGTCTCGGCTATTGTTCTTTCAACATATTTTCCTCCAAAGTTGTACTGCAATGTTTCACGTGCAATTTTACGCATGCAATAAAAATAAATACCTTCACGCGACAGTCAACAGTCAACGCAACTCCACTCCACGTGAAGGTACATACTTCCTTTCATAACGTATTTACTTCCGCTATCTAATCTGTACACCAAGTATGTAAATAGTGAATGTCACTGGGACAAAAACCTTGAGCTGACATTTCATGCTCCCTTTTTACAAACCACATGTAAATTCTGCCGCACACGAAGTCATTGCCATTTACGCAATTCTGCTTCGTTAGAAATATTAATTTTAAATGTGCTTATTAACTTACGTTTGAAGTCGTTTTGTTAACCGTTCTGAGGCATTTGTGTCAGGAACTGCATTCAAATCTTCAATCTCAATGTCCTTCTTGTTACCTTTCCTCAACAACGGCAACATCCAGAGAAACAATAGCTTCGAAATCCATCCCGCACTTTGCCTCTTGTTCGGTGCTTTTGGCTTTGATGCGTCCATGATGGAAATGACAATTTGAAATAGTTTCGAACCCCTTTTTAAATATCACAGACTTACTTATACTGTTATGAAGAGAAATTGCGTCACGTTAACTCCCACATAACACTCCAACCTTATCAAAATATCACAGTTAAAATTTGCACTCGAATTAAAGAAACGGAACTGACATCAAAATAAACAGCCGTCAACTTCCCTGGGTGAAATAAATTAGCACCTAAATGCAAGATTATACAAATATTATTCAGTATATTTGTACACAACTTTGAAAGTGCATTTGCTAAAAAGTAGCACACAGATACACTTGTCAGCTACGACTGGTGACTGGTGCATGAAACGGTATCAACAATGAACATCTACAACAGGAGAGATTCGAATTAAAGATGATTTTTTGCAAACATAGCAATTCGGAGAATGATGACAACCTACATCAGCCAAAATGCGCCTCAGGGTTGTAGGGATTTCCGCACACTGCCAATTTGCAAAACAATCAATCATGCAAAATTTTAATACGAATGTTCGATTATACATATATTGTACAGTACATAAGTACAGAGTATATTTCACGAATGAGTCACATTGAATGAAACCTGTCCATGTATACATCCTTTTCCTTGCTTACCTTTTTTGACGTCTTTGTTCACAACAGGAGATTGTAATTGTAATTGCCGTAAGTTGTACGGTACACTACAAACTACAAGTGTTCTTCAAAATTCTACTTGTATTCTTGTATACGAAATTTTCGCGAAAACATAGCAATTCGGAGAATGATGACAACCTACATCAGCCAAAATGCGCCTCAGGGTTGTAGGGATTTCCGCACACTGCCAATTTGCAAAACAATCAATCATGCAAAATTAAATACGAATGTTCGATTAGACATATATTGTACATACAGAGGAGAGTATATTTCACGAATGAGTCTTGAATGAAACCTATCCATTTATATATATTTTTCCTTGCTTACCTTTTTTGACGTCTTTGTTCACAACAGGAGATTGAAACTTGCCGTAAGTTGTACGGTAAACTACAAGTGTTCTTCAAAATTCTACTTGTATTCTTGTATACGAAATTTTCGCGAATTGGCTTTACTGAGAAATGACAAATTCGAGGTTCGAATTTCGAATATGAAAAGAAACACTGTAACCGGGTGTAATTCTGCAAATATAAAAAACCTGTTTTTTAGACTTGATCTGTTTGCATTTCACGAGCAGATTTCTTCGACCGGAATTAAAGACAAATCGAACGTCACCCACACCGCGTGGCTGCAAATGAACTGCAAACCGGTTGAGGATTTCGATCAAGTTTTTATACGTAGCACCCAACCCAGGAGAGATTATTTTTGGTAAAAATGAAAGCGCCTGTGTTTCCTCTCAACTTTGCAGGTACATTACAAGGAATTTGAATGAAAGGGAAATTATGTAATTTACGTAATTCCAGTTGTACCCTGTAAAACGCTTTACCTAGAATTTAGACAATGCGGCTTGCTATGCTCGCGTTAAATTGTTTTTCGTGATTTTAAAAGCCCTAAATTGATACGCGATTGTACTTGCACACCTTTGATCACTTTGATCGCATGGTAAGTTCAAGGAGCGCTTTAGATGGACTGCCGTGTGTGTGCCAGTCTAAGACCTATCTGAGGTAACCTTGCTCTCCAGTGCTGTATTTTTATTCTGAAATCAGTAAATGCGAAATTTTCATGAAGCAGTGCACACTGCCATAGCTCTCTGTTTGCATGCTATATGGGTGGGAATGTAATGGATCTATAGGAATGCAAATGCAGAAAAGGATATGATTCCGCCAACAAATCCATGTGGAAAAATCGAGGCTTCATAGTATTGTTATGCCAAGTCAAGAATAAAACGCTATACAATGGAATGGCCTTTATTGGAGAATTGAGAATTCGCACAAGGTAAAATGCTGGACGATTGTGGATTCCATTTGTATGTTTGTCGGACTATAAAATTGTGCAACGTATATGTATATAAATATAAATAGGTATGTATGCTAAGAATAATATTTTAAACATTATCCACAAGTTCTGGTTTATGGCGACTGAGTCGTGTATTTGTATCATTGTAAATAATATTGTAATGTTTCCACACGTATTCTTTGATGTGCAGACAGGAAAAGAGCAAAGAGAGTAGCATACCATGTATTATGTAGGGATCAACAATTAGCCATATCACATAATGATTTTGGAATGAGATATGATGCAACTTTTTAAAAACCACTCTGTGTTAGTGTATTTTTATGCTAGTTTCATGTAATGAATCAGAGGGAGTTAGATAAATTTCAAGTAAAATGAAAACCATGTGGATTTTTGGTGAGATATGCGCACTTTTACAATGAGATGATGAGCTGGTGGCTTTTTGGTGTCGAATTCGTTTAATATAGTGGAAAACCAACCACACACAATTCCATCCAGAGAGGTGCATGGGCTAAGCCGCTAAACCACAAGTCGGAAAGATGAGCCTACTTTTATGTTATGCACAATTTGTTTTATGCATTGTTTCTTTTTGTAATTCTTTCATGCTCATCCTCCTATCATGACGATAGTTTGGGAATTTTCTAACACCTTGACTTGATTCCTCATTCTCTACATATTTTAGCAAGTTTCTTAATCAGATTTCTCATCGGTTAAACATGCATAGTACTTGCATATGGACCATGGACATGGACACTATGACTATGCACCTCAGTTTAATAATAGTCAAAGAACATTTCTTCAGGCGAATGCATATTATTATGCACAGTAAAAACCTGGGTAATGTCATTTTCCACGTAAAAAATGCATAAAATATATAAGTCATGTTTTGATTAGATAGGGTTTTCACTTTGTGGTTTTATTTTTAAAGTTGTTCTGGAAATTTTACTAGAAAACAACTATATATTATAACTTAGAAACATTTTCCCCGACAGGATATCTCGTATGATCCTTGTGCATATTTTCTCGAAAATAATGTTCATCATCGGTTTTTTTATTTGCTGGAAGCTGGGAAAGGTGCGAAGGTTGTCAACTAGAATACGTGCTTATGATCACACAAAAGTGGTGCAACAGCAATAGAAGACCAAACAAATTTTCACAAAACATACCCTCCATTGTTTTCCATAATAATAATCCATTAAAACCATATCGCGTTTGACATTGCTTGCATGAATTGAATAAATTTCAATATCTGCCAAGTTTTCCATATCACAAAATTACAGACAATGTCTGATGTGTTTTAATGATGACGCGAAGAGAACTTAATGATATTTGCAATGTTCATATAATATAATATGGAATGCATTTACACAATGTTAGTTTCCATTACATTTGTTGTAATGCATCGCATACCAAAGTACCTACTAGAATGCAAGTCATTGGTCGACGAGAGAGGAAGGTCAGCAGAAGTAGAAGTACTAACAAGTAAGTACCTTATCGTTATTATCATATCATGCAGAGTTTAAATGTGTAGTTCCTTATTTACAATTTGCGCATGAACCTGAACCCACGCAAGAGCAGAGGGCACAACAAACATACAAAATCCCACGAAAGTATCCTCTCCGTAATGTTTGATTTTTATTGGTATACCCAGAGGTGATGAAAATCCTTGCAATTGATCTTTATCATTTCTCTATACAAACTAATAAGATCTC
>JAHZNA010001315.1:0-37757 GCA_027743935.1 Sinodicranocentrus sp. ZH6
CCCTGGCAATCCTAGTCTATATAGATTGTGTTCCTTCCTCTCATCTACCCCATTAGTATTGATGACCAGTAGTCGACAAAGGTTTTTTGACTTGATTTGACGGTTACTTGATCTGATCCATCCGGGCGGGTTGGTAGAAATTAAAGAGGGAAAGGGTGGTGGTGATGTGGTAGAAAAAAGGAAGGGAAAAAAGTTTGCGGTTTTTTTTCTTCTCCAGTTTAATCTTCAATGCCAACAACGTCCCCAGCAAAGAAAATTCTGCGATGAATGAACTCACTCTGTAGAGGAGTTTGGGTCATCGTGATGTGTATTTTATACGGTACGAGCTCACCACAAAACTTGTCCAGGAGAAAGAGACGCACATTCCAAGCTATATATAGAGAGATTGGCTATACCGGTTTAGTACTTTCCAGAGATTTTTTTCCCTTTTCTCTTTGGGTACTTGGTAGAGTAAATCGGCAAAGTTTGTCTAGAGGCTAGAGAGAAGAGATGTGCACTTCTTGTCTGTCTGTCCACAAGAGAAACTTCATTTGTTTACTTTTCCTCCTCTCCACCTCAAGTAGGGCAGAGACAAGCTGGAAAGTTGGAGTCCATCCTTACATCGCTTTCTCCTTCTTTTTTTCTCCAGTGGAGAATTTACTTATCTGGAGAACTGTTGTTGACTATGGCACGCATGTAAATTGACCTTGTCAAGTGAACCATCCTTTTCTCACTTGTCAGTCCAACTTTTTGCTGCATGCACCACGTGACATGAAGTCTAGAATAGCTTCCAAGAGACAACTATAACCACCACCCTAGGACAAAGGCATATCTTCTGATTTTATTCCTTGCAGATAAGGAGCATCAGGAGGAAAAGTAATACAGATGGAAATGACAATCATTTAATTACATTTTAATTCCTTAGAAAATTAAATAAGGGATTTTCCAGGATATTTGAAGCCGTTCGAATGCAGGATTTGTCGCGTTCTTGGAAAATTACATGGGAAAATGTGATTAGCTTTAATTTTCCCTCTACAAACACATTTCACTGTGGACGAGTTTAGTCTCTGGAAATTGCCATGTTCCTTGTAATACTCCAGTCTCACCAAAAGACAGTTTCTTTTTTCTCTGTGTTCACCTGCATTGTATAATTTTTTTGAGAGAGGAGGGATAAAAGAAGGGGGAAATTACAGGAAAAAGACTTTACATTTTTTTACTTTAACAGCTCCTTTCATTTTCTCTCTTTCAAACTTCATTTCATTATTCCAGCGACAACCCATCAACTCAGTCACTCCAGACAGAAAAAAATCCAATTCTTATTTTTTCTTTCGTAATAAGTACGCCAGCCGTTATTGCATGAGAACATGCATGCAATGCATGCAAGCTGGAGAAAAGTAGGGAAGACGGGGATGATGCTGATGACGAAAAGGACGACACCTGCATGGCTTCCCAACCAGAAAATCCTCCTATTCTTCTCACAATTATACTCTTATACTTCTCCGTTTGGCAAGACAATCTCCAAAATGGAAGTAAACCTTGCTCAACTCAACAAACTAGTTGTGTCTGGAAATGAAGGGTTTTTGTCCTTTTCATTTTCTTTCCTAGTGTCAATGAATACAAGTGAAGGAAATGTGTAGCATGCGTTGATGTTTGTACGTGCACTTGCCTTTCTCAAGTTTTTCTACAAGAGTAACTTAAGTCCCTTTTATAGTGCGTTATTTTCTATACCTATATTCTTAAGGATGATGTGAGTGGCGAATGATTTTTGGGGATTGTGGGTGAAAAATTGAAAATGAAATCTTGCAAGTTGCAACGTAATAATTTAATTTAGAATGTGATAATTGGGATAATTCATGAATACATTTCAATAGAATGAGCTGATTATGCGTACCATTCCAAGTAGCGAAACCTCCATGATAGCAGAAATCACATCATGCAATTACTGAGAACTGATACGAATGAGTAACGTAATATTGAAAGTGCAGAGGACATGTACAAGTAAACTTTTTAATTTATAAATTTGAGGATTGAGGCATTCCTCCAAAAAAAAGTTTGCCACTTAATGCATTTTACAATCTCACCGATAAAAAATTTAGCGAGTCAAAAGGGTAGAAAAAAGTGTACTCATGTAAAAGTTTCCATTTCAGTCAATACCTTCTTCTTCAACAAAACTATTTAAAAACTTGTATGTGGGCCTGTTACAAAACACCGAGCACAAAATAATGTTCCTTTGGATCGTAGCTTTTCAACATTCAACTTTCCCAGGAAAAAGGAGAAACTCTTGTTGGCAGAGAGTATCCCAACTTTATTTAGTTTACACTTGTACATAATACCTAAGTCTTTATACACACAAATACGTCTCGCCTACCTCACTCAAGCATGGAGAAGAATTGAAAAGTAAAAGTTTCTTTTTTCTCTCCAACTATGTATATTTGCCTTTTAGAAAGTGGAAGCTAATTAAATCATCAATTTGACTTTTGCATGTCACCCAACATATCAAAATAAAAGTAGAAGCTAGGCTTGTTCCGGGTGGCTGCAAAGTGAGCTTGTATTTTCCAGCGCTATCGTAAAGATTTCCTTTGCTGATTATTTGTAACGAGCTTATTCCGGAAGAGATGCAGTGCACATGGCATGCCTCTCCCTTGAAAACTGGAATGAATGAATAAATGAATGAAAAGCAATACTTCCTTATTGACTCCGACATTTGATGGTGCGACTGTTGCATTCAAATTGACTAAGGTTTTATGCCCACTCAGCAAATAACAAGGAACACACTGTACCATATCAATTCTCGAGATTATGTATATTTTTTTATTCTCTGTAGTGGGGCGTGTATTGAGAGATATGGAAAATAGACAAAGACCATCAGGTGCCTTGCTTTTCAAGACATACAAAGTTTCCTACGATATGGTGATTACACAAGCACTGTTGAGTGTTCACTCGTGCTGTTGAGTAATATCGTAGTTATTCGTTCGTGATGTGATCCCATTCCGATAGTCAAGAGTGTATAGGTGCGTATATGCATTTCCCAGATTTATTCAAATGGAATAAAACACAGTGATGCAGTTTCTGAGCAGGCATACAGTCGTAAAATGGAAGTATGAAATGAAGTCTATGGTGTGCAAGGAGTGTCTTTTGTATACTATTATTGTGTGCAAAGTCAAACCATCCAAGCTTTCCCTTTCATTCTAGACTCTGATTAAATTACATCAAATCCAAATTCGATCCTGATTTGAGCGGCTGACACCATATCACAGGATGGGAATATATGAGGGTACTAATGTAACCAGTCAGTCAACCGGAAACTGATGAAACTTTCCTGTGCACTTAATGCTGATAGACTGCAATGCAGTAGGGATATATGAATTGCTCGCTTTTATTCAGGTGCATTGACCAATATGTTCCTCCTCGCTCCAATTGCATTTTCCATTTGTGTGTCCTATCCATTATTATTCCTTTCGCAGAAAGTTCCACCATCGGTTTTCCATAGGAAAATCCTCCGATTTGGAGCTACAAAGGATATACAGATTGTCGGTCTTTGCTCTCAGGATGAAGAAGAGAATTTGAAAATCAGCGAGTGTAAATTTCACCCTGTGATTCACGTTCATCCTATTATTTTCTCTTTTTGAGTTAACAAGCCAAATAAACCCACTCTCTCGACATGAACTACTATTCGACATTATCCTCATAAGCTCTCCTTTCACAACTGGATTTTCTTGCTCTATTTATTATCCCCTTATGAAAATGCATATGAGTCTAAGAGAGAGAGAGAGAAGAGGATGTGTGTGTGTATTCTTTGAAAAAATAAAATAATTGATGTTGTGGGTGGCTCAAGTTGTTTCCGACTTGTTTCTCCTAAAACGGGAGCTAACAAAAAACTCGCTTTTTTAAAGAGACTTACTTTGATGTAAAATATTGCAAAGAAACAAAAAAAAACATTTTACTTGATTTCGCCTACCTGAACAATAATATTTTTTACCTAGATATATGTATGAACCATCCCTACATGTAAATGTATGAAAGTAGCCGTCTAATTAAAGAGCTCTTTTCTCTACCTTTTTTTATAAAGAGTACAAAACAAAGAAAAACTTGAAACAAGTAGGCTCTTTGCTGGATTCAATGTGAACTAAAAGTATTGAGAGCACAAGAGAAAAGTGAATAGACCAGGCTAATTTACTTGTTATACAGAGCTCTCCCTTTATTATGTGGTTTACCTGCGCAATTTCAACCAGGGAAAAAGGTGACTCCACACACCTAATATAGGTGCACAATTATAGGGATTTTTTTGTTAATATAGGGGCTTTTAACAATTTACAACTGCTCCCCTTAATTCCTATATAGTCTTTGTTTGAAATATATGTAGTTTTTTTAATCTGTCATCTCTTTCAGGAAAAAAAGTTATCAAAGTGAGTGGTTGTAGCAGAAGCAATCTCTCATGTTTTCAACGAATCAAAACTCCTTGTGTGCCTGTGTGGTTCCGTACATGAGTGAGCGGGGGCAAACCAAAAAAAAAAAAGTTATCAAAGTGAGTGGTTGTAGCAGAAGCAATCTCTCATGTTTTCAACGAATCAAAACTCCTTGTGTGCCTGTGTGGTTCCGTACATGAGTGAGCGGGGGCAAACCTACAAGTGAAATGACAAGGCTATAGACTCATTCTGTAATTTTAGCAAGTCAACTCTCCACTCTGTAATTTTGCTTGAGGAAAGTATACAAAGTTGATAAAGCTGTGTGTGTGGAATGTGAAGGGAGAAAATTATATGAATTTGTTGAAGCTATAACTGGAGTAATTATGGGATTTCTGAGAAGGAAACTAAATTTCATGTTCATTTATCAAGGAAGGAAAACTAGACTAAATTGTGTTTTTTTAGATTCCTCTTCTTCTTCTTTTGTAAAATGAGAGAGAAAGAAAGGAAGAAAAAATGAAAGTTGTAAAAGTATAATTGAGACAGAGGATAATAAAGTAAAACATAGTGCAATTCATTTCAAGTGAAGGACACGCTTGGAGAACTACAGATTGCAAGAATGCACTCGTGTTCTCATCATGTTATGTATTATTAAGCTGGCACATCATTTCATGCACTGCGAACCAGCACACTGATATGAATGAGGTTGAAAGGGAGTTTTAAAAAAAATGATGAAGTGGATGTTGTTGTGGATATGCATAGAGCCATGAAATCACTGCGTTTGTAATCATCGCTGTCAAGTTGTAACGCTGTATTGAATGATATGCTGTAAGTTTTCGTTACAGGATCATTCATTATATAACTTGAAACTTTGTTGTTGACTTTGGACACTACCTTTGAAATTTGGAAATCCACCATTGCGATTAAATTTTATTCCAACATTCCTGAAGCATGCAACTTTCATTTACCTATCAAATGCGTATGTTTTAATCCTGCACGAAAATTTACTGACGGCGTTTAAATTCATTATCTTCATTTGAACTTTGATAATCTCTAAATTCTAATCAAAACAAGAAATCCTTATGCATTCTGAGAATTTCATGTTTTCCTCTTTCTTTTGTCTATAATCCCGATCATAATAGAAATGCGTAGTTTAGTTTGAGTGATTTGCTTATGACGTTTAAAACTAGATAAAAATGTGTGATGTCATAATGACCACAAAAGTCAAAGTCAAAAGAAGGCGAGTAAAATTGACGAGTTCAAGAACCTGACACGCATGTTTACAGAGTGAGTCATTAACTTTGTACAAAAACGGAGAGAGTAAAAAAATGTAGTGAAAATCAGCTCATTTACAATTTCCTAACTTTTCCACACACTTTTCAAGACATATGAAGGCGGGGAGGGGTTCTTTAGCAAAAAATAAGTTTATTTTGCACAATGTAGAACTGGAATTTCATCCTGAAATGAAATTAAACTCACCACAACTCTTTTCAGGTCAAAAATGATTTTCTCTGAAATGGGCGGTGTCACATAGACCTTAATTCCTTTTGATTGTAAAAGACGCTCTACCAAACCAAGACTCTTTCCTTCAATTTACAACTTCTTGGCATTTCCCCTCCCCAAAGTGGTGTAACCCTTGTAATCATTTTCCCTTTCCTCATTTGTTCCTCTGAAGCGGAAAAGAAAGTTCAGTAAGATATGTCATAATCAGGAAAAACATGATCATCAGCCTTTCCACCACGCTACATTTTATATCTCAAATACAGCCTATAATTATAATTACATTATTTAGCAATACTCGAAAAAGTCAGAAACCAATAGACAATCCTACTTACACAATCTTTCTCTCCCACACCCTTTTATATAAGAAACTCATCCTCTAATGATTTTTCCAATTTTCTTCACATTCCCATCCTCGCCGGAACGAGCTGTCTTCATTACTCTTGTTTTATCAGTGGGCCAAACAACAAACAAAATCTTCCTAGGAAATACTTCCCTCTCTGTCTTTTGTATTTGAGAAAAGTCTTCCCAGTCATACTTTTCCTATCTTTCTCCTCACACACACACACACACAGCTTGTAACACATTTCTCCAAGAGGATCGTCATGTGCCAAGGCATTTGCTTTGCCACGTCGTATTTTGACATCAAATTCCCTCTAGAGATTATTTTCACAGAGAATTTTTGGCAAGGATTATCCCTCTCTTGCCTGGTCTCGGTTTTATGTTGGCCCGAGTACGACACAAAGATGCCAAAATATTTCTCCACTCCTTTTTCACTCGAGAACAACAAAGCGCTCAAAGATACACCAGGCTTGTCATAACATGCCACTAATTCCCCACATTACATGAATTCAATGTCAAATGAGAACTGCCACCGGCAAATTACTGGATGGCTAATTACATTCCGAGAAAACCGAGAAAAAATCTTTCTTATCTCAAACTCGTACATTTTTTCCTTCCCTTGTATATTTAAATATTCAACTGCGACTAGAGTAAGTATGCGGATGAGAGTTTAAAAAAGACATTCTCAGCGTCAACTTTTAATTTCGCTAAATGGACTTCCCACTCGGTCCCAAAAAGAGGAAAACTTTTTCCAGTAACGGCCTGGTTATATAGCCTAACCACACACACGTAATTTCGGTGACAATAAAAAGCCCATCATGACCACGTTTGCATGCGACACTCATAAAAGATTCTCTGCTATTTTTCTGCTTACACAACACAAGGCAAAAAAATATTTTAACGACCCAGTTGGTGGGTCCCTCCTGAGAGAAAAATGCATTTTCTTTTTCTCTCTCTCTCTCGCCTCTACACACACACACACAAGTCTAGTCCATTATTATCCCCACTTAGCGTACCATGTAGAACGTACTCTCATGATAACCTTAAAAGATAAGGTGTTATTTATTCGAGATCATTTTCCTCCAAAAACGTGTATCTCTAGGCTCTCCCCAACACGCTAAATGCAAACATAGAAAGGCATAACAAATATCCTTACTGGAGTAAATATTCACAATGCAGTTGTGTGTGTGTGTGTGTGTTTCTAGCTTGAGGGTGCTTTCCTACGTAAGGACGTGACTCGCGATATGAAAAACGGAAGAAGAAAAAAAGGGCACATATATACCCTCTATTTTAGTCACTTAGCTGCTCATAAAAATTGACTGTGAACAAGACATTATCCGAAAGAATCACGGTCTACCCTCCAACTCCTCAGTGTAGTCTTGAATGACAAACTAACAATACTCCTAGATTCAGCACGTTTCCCTCCAAGAAAAATATAAGGATACACGAGTCTAATCTAACTTTAGTTGTGAGGGAATCGTTATTTTTGTCTTGGTTAGAGTACTAGAGCAAGCGGTATTTTGCAATTCAAAGCGTATCCTTTTGCATGCAACTGAATGTGCATTAAATATGTACATATTCCAACATCAGCATAATCATTAGGAAAAAAGAAAGCAAAATAAAGTAGTCTAGCTTTTTCCGTGTGTGTGTGTTTCCTTTGGTTTCGTGTGTTGATGTCAAAATATATCCCCGAGGGGTGATATATCCTAAGACTAGATTTCTTCTCTCTGTACGAAAATCCGTATTTTCTCCTTTTCCTCTTTTTCTCTTGAAGAACATGTGGTACACTATTTGGAAATCTTTTTTCGTCGAGTCCACTGCCCCAAGGAGGAAAACTAATATGAGCAGAGTAAACGAACCAGGAAGTCACAGAAGGAGAATAAACGTGGTGAAATGGAGATCCAAATTTGAAATTAGAGTCGCTCATGCATCCCCTAATGTTTACCTGGGTGGATTATATGACCATATAAAAAGACTCAATTGATGCTATGATCACTCTCCATAATGACCAGGAGCAAGCAAGCAACATTTACAAATTACACACGTGATGTTCATCCCTCACCGCAAAACTAGCAATAGAGTCATAGTGTACACCTGCTTGTATATAAAAAAAAACTAAAATCTGGTCAACTTCCATATGGAATAAGAGAGGCTCCAAGTGTGCTCAGCTTTTTACACCTTTTTTTCCTTCTGAAAAGACTTTGAGAAGGAGGAAAAAGACCACAAAAATTGTTATGATGATGCCTTTGGGAAATGAGTTGAAAAATGAAAAACTTCTCGCACGGCTGCTATCTTACAGTAGCTAAATTGTAGGGATATTCAACCGTCTTTTTTCTCTTTTGCTATCGGCTCTTTAGGAGAAGGCGGAAAACTGGACTAGAAAAAATAAAGAATCTCAAGAGTTAGACAAGTGCGGGATGTCCAGAGGATGAAAAAAAGTAGGCTTGTTCCTGTGATATCCTCTCTCAGTTGTGAAAAATATACGAATCACGTTCACTTTCTTTTTTCCATCTTCAAGGAAGGAAGTAAATGGTTGAGTGATTGCGATTCTAACATGACAAAAGTCTCAAGTAGCTCTTCACAGGTATGCTCGGAGTATTTTTTTTTGCAAAAAAATCATTTTTATGAATGACTGACCAGAACGGATGAATGAGCAGGAAAGAGAGTCAGCCAACCAGTGAAATGAAACAGAAAGGATATTACGGAAAAACGTACGTTGATACGGAGGTTGCATAAACGAGGGCAATAATAAGCATAAAAAAATATTCCTTCAATGAGACTCATCTCCTATTTTGACTTTGACAGGGAATGTTCAAATAAAAACCGCAAAATGGAAACTACACACATCCAGTCATTCATAGAAAAAGGCTAACCGCAAAAATACATTTTTTGTATGCAAATGCCAGAATGTCTGTATTAAAGTATGTTATTGTATGGAGTGGTGAGAGATGTACGTGTAATTCTAGTAATTGAACTTTACATTTCCATTCACCACATCTACTCCACTACATTTCGGTCTGGTTTTGTTTGTGTGGTTGACGTAAGGAAGAAAAAAATCACGCTATTGTACTCTCATATAGTGCTGGACGAGAAAATGAGCAAGCCAAAGATTAGAATTGTATCACCATCTCTATCAACATGCTCTTGTTTATTCCCCCTGTCCAGGATAATGGAGAAAATAATTAGAGAAAATGGACTCAAATCAAAATCCCAGATG
Source organism: Sinodicranocentrus sp. ZH6 (assembly GCA_027743935.1). NCBI lineage: Eukaryota > Metazoa > Arthropoda > Collembola > Entomobryomorpha > Entomobryidae > Sinodicranocentrus > Sinodicranocentrus sp. ZH6. Next base: position 9,442 of record JAHZNA010001315.1, read on the forward strand.
TACAGCTCCACCAGTCATCATGAGGAAGTCATCGTTGATTAAACTGGGATGTGGTATGAAAGGAAAAATATGGAGAGTAGTTTTTACCTGCAATTCAGAAAAAAAAAACAATTCTAATTTTAGAACAAGCACACAAAATATACCAAAATATTGACCAACTTCAGTTTCTCATTTGAATATTATTCTGAGCAAGTACGCTAACAATTTTCCAACGTTTATATATAGGGAACGAATAAATCACGTGATTAGGCATCATTCCCCAATAAGGTACCTTATACCTTAAGAAATTTATGACTTGAGACGGAAACTACTATCAAAAGTGAATGTTTCATAGCAGCCTTTGTTGTTTTCCTCAACTAATGCGTAAAGTTTTCTCAGACAATCATGCCCATTGTCGTGACCATGCTGAGAAGCGGTGAGCCTGTTAAAGGTACACGACTAGGGACTAACAAGCATACCTAGTCATTTTAGCAGTGATCACCTCTCTGATGATAATGATGATAGAAGGAGAGCAGAAGCCAAAAACCTCAAAACCAAAATCCGCAAATATGTCAGCTCCAGGCGCTACTTATTAGTTGTGCGGGATACTCCTCTTGTTTTTCTCCTCTGATTTGATTTTGAGTGAACCCTACCCAAAAAGCCTAGTCAATGTTGGTTATACATGTTTTATCCTTGTTTCATTCCAGATTTAAATTTATCACACATCTTATATCCCCTAATCAAGTAAGCACCACCACCTTTTCCCATTTTCATTTCCGAATTGGCAAATCCTCCCCACCGGAATTTGCACAAAAACACACATTTCAAATGAATCCCAATGCTAAAAATAATTCCTCTAAAAACCTGTTCTCTCTCTCTCTTCTTCACAGCCAGTTACGAATCCCTATGCTCTAATCCCTTGGAAATGGAATTCATGGCTAAATGGGATTCCACACAAGGTATGAAAAGGATCTCCTTTTCTAACATATAAGCGCATTGCCGCATCAAAATGAAAATTAACGTCCATAAATAACATCAAAGCCGTGGGACAAAGAAAAACCAGAGAGAAAAATTCACTAAACAAGATTATCTGCATTTGTGCACAGCTCCACGCTCACTTTACATAATAACATGTCTCTACTCTCCTGCGTACAGCTCAATCAAACCAGAAAATGGGATAAAAGTAAAATACATTTTGAATGAATGACTCAATGACACTATATATTTTTTGCTTGGGCTTAATCAAGACAATGAAAGTTTGTGTATAGGATAAATATAAATCTTCATTTTCATCATGATTGAATCCCCCTTTAAACATATTATTTTTCGCTACTGCACACCACCACACACAATGAGTCTTTTTTATTATTTTCGTATATAATCCGTCTTACGCCTTTTGCGATTCACGAGCAATCGAGCATTTTTCTTCAAAGCGGATGACAAAACTGAATGAATGGGATATTCGAGAAAAAGACCTCATCCGCCAGAATAGTTTCGTCAACCAGCTTGGCACAAATGAGCGAACAAAGTGCTTTTCTAAATAGGATTTTGAGCAATTCGCCAATGGCATGACAAGCTATTGCCATTGCCAAAATGGATTTGTCTCATGTCTTCCTACCCTCTATCACTGGTTGAAGCGTAGCAATAATAATAAATATAGAATATAAATATATAGAAAAAAATCAGCTCATACACAACTCGCCAAACGTGCTTGGCTGTGTATGTGTGCGTCTCAATGAAAAACAGAATTAAGGTCGAATGTCATGTCGAATTGCGTGATTACAATGGCTCCTTCTTCTCCTCTGTGTGGAGTGAGTGCACCCTGTAAGTAAATCTTTGAGAATGGACAATAGAAGCAAGAAAAAAGTTTAGTAGTCAGGTTGTCAATCCGTCATTAATTTTCAGTTTACAGAGCAACTTGCTCTCGAGCAAGCTTTCACTTGATACAAGACTTTTTTCATTCGTGAATGATATCAACACGCGAGATGTGAATGAGACGGATCAAAATCAATGCAAAATCCATTCTTGTCAGCCACAAGGGATTTGCCTTGAATTATAAGATAACATATTGCTTAATGAGGATTTCATTGAAAAATTCTTTTATCATGTCTCCGTCTCTCTACCTGTGCGTAATGTCGGCTACTTGTTGTTCCTCCTTTTTGGCATAATAAATATAAATAATCCTTTTATAACAAGGAGTATTATAGTTTACGGTTGAGGAAACGTACTAAAAAGTTTATCGAGTTTTATTTCAATTTCTTTTCCATCCGATTAAAAATGCTGGACCTTGAGCAGGTGAGTTGGCTTGATGGATTAGTGTCATTAAGAGTTTTCAAGAGGGAGGAAAAACCATTGAGGTTTAAATATAATGAATATTTTAGACTCACAATGTCTCTAATCGATTAATGTTCCTTAGCTTCTGTATTTCTATTCACATGAGTGGATCCATGAGGATAATGATCATCAAGATCAATTACGGTTTAAGAGGGAATTGATTCTCCACCAAATATGTGAAGCGCGCCCTAGTAAAAAAAACTTTTCAGAGCTTCACGAACTTGTCATATGACATCTTATAAGAAGATGATTATCCTTAATCCTTCTCACTCGCGTGGGGCTGAATGCCAATGAGCCTATGTGAAAATGCGTCCCAGCCCTGATGGGAATTTGGGAGAGTAATAAAAAATGGAATGAGTTTGAAAAAAAGTTGGGTTTTTAAAAATTTTAGCTGTGGCATATATACATAAAAAATCTTGCTCTGCATATTATTTAGGTAGTATGGTGTGGACTCCACCTAGAAGAGTCTCATTTATCATAAAGTTAATTACCCTTCGGTTGAAATGTTCTTATTGGAAATGTTCACTGCTCATGTTATCTTCCTTTTAGTGAACACTTTTCCACCCCGCCTACCCAACTTTGTCTGTCGACAAGTTCACCGGAATCTGTATCTCTTCAAAAAATTTGAAAAACTGTATCGTTGTAAGTTTGCTTTTAACAACTTCTCAAGGGATACAAGAGGAAAACATGAGGCGCTTCCCATTTCAATTTTTACACTTGCATCATGTTTGACCTGTATATTAGAGCATTTTGCTCATATCACATCCCATCATATCACACTCGCACCAATATGAATAGCAAATATACAAGGGTCGTAAACCGCTCAAATAAAATATTCATGGGATCATCTTGAATAATCTTGGTGAACATCTTTAGAGGTGGATATAACGTGAAATGTGCTCAAGAAAATATTCATTATTCAGTATCATCTCAACCATTTGCTTCCCTTATTACACTATTTTTTTACTGCTTTTGAAAGAGCAAAATGAAAATAAAATGGGCCGGGCTGAGTTTCTCTTTGAGAGAGTAGCTCTGGATTTGAATATCCTTTTGGACATACCTTATCCCTTTCTCCCTTTTTCTATCTTGAAGAAAGGCTAGTCCAGAAGAAAAAAAATTGGGGCTATGCTTTTAGAATGTGGAATTTAGGTTGTAGAATAAAAGCGATTTTAAATGGAGAGGTGTACGCACGAAATAAAAAGTGGGAAAAAGTCAATAAAAAACTGGAGCGTAAATGGGTTCATCCTACCCTTTTCCAAGGAAAAAGACCCACCCGCTAAAGTAATACGCATCAAGTTTTCCATTAAAAATACATGCATTTTTGAGGGGGTTTACATTGCAAAAAAAGATTGTGATAAAGGAACAATATTTATCGAACTGTTCTTTTATTCGCCAAAAATGAACTAGAATCACGAAGGATTTCATAATGACAATAGGAGTAATTGCGTAGGGCGGCGTGTTTTGAGATAAATATAGTGAATACATAGAATCCCCTATATGTTTACATATTTTCGTTGAGTTGTCATCCCTATCATTATCCCCATTTCCCGAGATGGTATTAACATTAACCTACATTTACTCCGTGTTTCACAAATTTTTCAGGGGGATAATCATCCTCAACATGAGACACGAGCTGTGGGTCTGCTCACTTATCATTGTATTATATTTATATCACCATAATTTTCACATGATCAATGACACATCCCGTGATTCCTATCCCACCCGTGGGCAAACATCAAAACATAATAACAATAGGCTATGCAGGATAATATTCCTTGCTTTATCCACAATAGTTTTTTCACCATGTTTGCACACGAAAATCCAAATTTACAGATTTAAACAAAATGATGATGAGAAGGACAACAAGAGATGATTCGTGATATGAAAACATTCATTCTCGGCAGAGAAAAAAAATCGCCCATCACACCACTACAGATTGTAAAGGAGGGAAGAAAAAAAGAAGAAATAATATAAAATCGTATATTTTTATTGTGCTCCACACTGTCCACAATTTTTTCTTCTCTTATTATATCGTCCATTGTCTTGTTGATCGCCGTGGTGCATGGCATGCAACCAGACAATTTTTTACGACTTCCATCAACAGTCAAAATACTCATTGTGGAAATTCTCGTATAAAAATGCGTAAATAATCTTACAATATTATTAGGGCATATATATGTATATGTGGACTTCTCTCGAGAAAAAAAAACCCATATCCTGAAAATTTCTCAGACTGTATATACATTTCATTCGATTTTTTCGCCGTGTGTGGTAACGCCATAATAGTAATAAAAGCCACATCCACTACAGCAATTTAGAACGCATACACATCCTCAATGGAAACCCAATCAAATTCTCAAACCCTTTTGGTCGGACTAAACGAGAAAACGGCACATATTTTACGTGAAGATTGGAAAAAATACAAATGCCCATTAACTTCATCTCTTCATTCCACACTTGACCATATTCTCCTACTGCGAGGATATACCCTGTATACGAATTAGAGTGGCTCCATTACAAGAGAAAAAAATGGTACATAAGCCAAAACACAAGTGAATCAAAGGAGGATAAGAAAATTGATGATTTTGATGAACGGGATCAATAATTTAGGTCTGTAAGAAGACCAACACAAACCATAGTGGAATGACTTAGCTGTAATCACACACTGCTCATGTTTTATTGGCTTTTTTCCCCTAAGGTTGAAACCAAGTTAGCTTAAGTGCTCCTTTTCCCCATCAGACTTGTCGTCATCTGCTGCACTAAGCAATTGCAAAGTCATCCTTCTCATCATCACCATTTCTCTTTGGCAAAATAATAAAGAGATGATCAAACTGCAATTCATGGTGTGAGAGAGGAGAGTGATGAGCCTTTTTTACTAAACGATACTACAATATGACCATACCGTGCATTTATTACATTTACACTTTTTTTGCAAAGATATTAACCGTTTCGGCAAGCGGCTAAATGAATCGGACCCTTTTTTGTCAACTTTTTTTCTTCTCTCTCTCTCTCTTGAAGCAGTAGCAATTATCCGCTGCACATGGGATATTGAGCTATTCCCCAACAAGCTTCTAGATGAGTACAAGCTTAAGAGAGAAAAATCCTCGTGTCGTTTATTATCACAAAAGGAAAGGTTCGAAGGAGCGGACACAAGGCGAAAGAGAGAGAGATTCCATTAAAGTAAATGAGAAATGGCAAGTAAAAGAAGGAAGGGGAAGGCTATTTAATCTTGTGTAGAAAAAAAGACTCATCAATAATAAGTCGACTTGCCAACTCAGAAAATGCAGTGGATAGACACACACACTACCGTGTCCGTGATGAGTAGCTAGTATATAAAATATTTTGGAAAACTGCCTTCCTCTCTCAAGTCCCGTTTTCTTCTTGTTCGGCAGCTCCTATAATATTTTATCTGAGGTTTTCCCATTTTTTGAGGGTATATTTATATACAACCATGAGTACATAGCGTCGAATTTAGTCATATTATATTATACACATTTTGAGTTGAGCCAACTTTTTCCTTCCTTTAAGAGAATATTTTACTCCAAAAAAAGTCCAACAAGAAGGACACACAGAGAGAGTTAACTAACTTGAGCAAAACTTGCGCTGTATATTATTCGCCATTGAGGATGATTACCTCGACTGGTTAAATATTATGTGTGTGTATACATCATCATCATCATAGAGATATCATCAGCTTTTCCCCCGCATTCATATTCATACATATTGGAGTTTCAAAAGCTTGCTTTGGTTTCTTCTTCAAAACAACTTAGTTCTTCTCCTTATTCGTAAATATACCTAGTTAAATGCATCTGCATGGGTATATTAACTCAGATGAGAGTGTAATGAATGAACTTGGGAAAAAAGTTTTCTTGTCGTCCTTCTTCTTCTTTGGCTGCTATATATGTTTGTAGTTTTTGGTTGAGTGTGTGTGTGTGTGTCTGATAGGAAGCCAAAAAGTAAGGAAAAGAGAAGCCTACTGCGAAATGGTGATGATGATGACAAAGCGTTTTTCCTAGAGGGCTTGATTGCAACGCATACGTTTTTCTCCCAGTTTGGCCAACTTCTTTTCACAACATAACTCAGTCAAAGTAAATAACTACAAGAGAAAAGAAATAATGCGTTTATGCTTCGCCCATGCATAGTAGGATATATTATGGAGGAATGGGACTTGCACACGAGGGCTATTGGAAGAAAGGATGAAGAAAAAGGAAATGGTGGGTTGTGGATGGTGAGGGGTATAAATATGTGGAAGTTTTTTTTTTCTCTCCTGAATTGATCTGTATAGTGGCAAATGGGCTGAGTAAAGTAAACATAAAATATGAGCAGAGTATTTTTTTTCTGCGAGAGAGAAAGCTATTCTTGTATCGGAAAAAGGGGGTCGGCAAATAAACTAGGATAATTTATTAAGAGGGGTCATTTAATCGGACATATTTAACAAATAGTGTATAGCATAGAATGAGGGAAGACTCTTATCGACTATAAAAATGGAGGAATGCGAATAGAGGAAAAATACTTTCTAGATAGGGCATTAAGTCAGCTTTTGTAATTGGATTTACTACACAAAACTTACAAGCCACCTGTAAAAGGAAACTTTATTTTTGGGTTTGAATTTTGAGGGAAAAATGCAGCGTTTTTGTGTCTGCATCCAGTAGACACGATCGATGCAAAAGGATAAAGAAAAAATATTCTTAAGGACACAAATTTTCTTAGCCAATCCCATGATTAGAATTTAACAAGGTGGAGTTCTCCCTAAAGTCTGGAAGGGTAAAAAATAGGAACATTATTGCGTAAAATGTTTTCCATTTCCTTATTAAGCAACTAAATTAGCTCTTCTCACAAATAGGGATGAGGATGTATATCACCTGGAATAATCTACACGATGTAAAAACACAAAAGAGTCTAACAAGGAAGCAGAATGAGGGTTGTTTTGTCTTCCCTGCAAAAATTATAAAGAAGCGGACGGAAGAGAATGGTTACTCTTCATTATTTTTTTCCCTTCTCCTCTTCTGCCTCATCATCCACCCAACTAGAAATAAATGGGATGGGAACGTCTGCACACTCTTCTCCACTCCAAACAGAAGAGGAGAGATTAAGAAGGGAAAAAAGTTGGAGTAAAGTGTGCAAAGAAAATGGTGTTGTAAAAGTGGCTCCCATTCAAACATCCACTTGTACTTACTTAACTTAAACATGAGCTGAAGAGTATTAAGTTTTTATCCGGAACATCAACATAATCATCCTGGTTGCTCATCACCTTCATTCCCATTTTCCACTAGTATCCTTTCTCTCCTCACATTTGACACATTGGGCAAAAGAGTGAACAAGAAAAAAAAGTGCCACTATATAACAGCAACAGTCTATTTATGCTTAGTTATCATCCCTCCAAATACCTATTCCCAACTGTACACAGTCGAAAAAAAGTTTATAAGGTGGAGAGGGACAGTAAAAAAATGGCTTGCTGGTAACTTGACTTGTTGACTTGAGAGGAGGGAAAAAATGGTGATTATATTTTATCCTTATATAAAAAAACTATATATACCTATATTATAACTTTTTAGCTGCTACATATATTTTTCTATCCTCACTCGCTCCTCACATACTCTTTCCGTCTCCTTTTCCCTCTTGCAATATTTATCAAGAAGACCTGTTCCCTGCTGTCCTCCAATGTTACTCCATGCATCATCAGTTGGCTAATGTAAACTTTTTTTTCTCTTAAGCTTGCAATCCCAAAGAGAGTAAACAACACGCAGCTCAGGTGAGTTTGAGAGAAGCAGTGTGCAAGAGAAGTGCACCAGTGCCAATGAACTCATTATAATCTTGAAGAAGCAGTAGTGAAAAGGAAAGAGTATTAAGTAAGCTGTCTTCATTCCTCTTGTAGATTTTTCCTCTGTTTCACCTGCTGTTCTCCGTCCACATGACGGCTATGAAAAAAGTTTAGCTACACGCGAGGTTAGAAAATCCTTTACTGGATAAAAAAAGAAGCTCAAATGCACTTTTTCTCTCTGGGGAAGACACAACAAGTGAAATTGAGTTAGGAAGATTGAAGCTCATGAGCAAAGATGGTGAAATAAAGATGGCGAGAGGTGATTACACGTGAACTTCTGAGGATATTAGGAAAGATGATGGATGTTGACTCTGTTTACATTGCTTCTTCCGTCCGGTATCATGTTATGAGGATGTGTGAAAGGGAATTGTTTGCATTGCAACAAGATTTTTAAATAAGAGAGACCACACCGTCGTCACCACAGTAAAATATTCTAAAGTATATTTACTTAGCTGGATATAGTGCAACTCATCCTAGAGGAAATGGGATCTGTACAATAGGCAATTAATGGGAATGCGAGAGCGAGCAATGCACTTTATCGATATGGAGGGGTGTTGCAACTGTGTGACTTTTTCTCTTCTTTTAACGACGATAAAGTGAGATTGCATGTTAAAAACTGTTAGTAGTTTTGGCTGATAACTGTTGGAAAAAGTACTTTTTCGTGTAGCTCCAATAATAAGGGTTACATTAATATTCATCTTGTTGATTTTTAATATTTTTTCTCACTTAATCTTACCCTCATAGAGAGTCAAATAAATCGTGGTGAGCACACAGATATGAAATCGAATCTGTGCATTGCTCCTGGGGAGACTGCTATTGAAATGTGGGATGAATTCATCATATTTTTTCTCTCTCTCCAACCTTATATCTTTTCTCACGACTATTACATTTGCTTACTCACCAAGTGAACATTACCAAAAGATGTTTTTTTGTTGACTCTTCAGTCATCGTCTCCCAAATGACTTTGTCAATGGATGAATGAAATAATTTGAAAATTATGAGTCCCAAAAGGTGAAATAATGATGGTAATTATTGAGATTTTTCATTCGGAAAGACAGAGCTGAAAGAGCGTGGGACAAAAACCACTCTTCCCTGCCGCTTTCAAACTTTTCTAAGATTACAACCATCATGATCATTATGACTTGCGAGCGTGTAGAGATCATCAGCATACGCGGTGAATACAAAAGTGAGTCTTATTTTCACTTTCAAATTTTTTTTTCCTCATTACACATTTTGCTGAGATAATAAGCGAACCACTAATTTAATGGGCCAATGATGCATTCTTTTTCAAAGAGTGCATGCAAGCCAGCCAGCAAAAAAAATCAGATATTACTCAATGCAAAAATCCTATTGAAAAAGGAAAGCGAAAGGGAAGTTCGGTTGGTTCCCAGACAGGTTGAAAAAAAATATGCATAGTAAAACAGAATTCAGACAGAGAGGGATGAATATTTGCCAATGAAGAATTGAAAGTTTGTCTGATGTGATGTGATATTATTTTTATTGAATTGAGATTGATATCAATTATGAAGTCAAAGGAGGGGCGGTTCGTTTTCCCTATTGAGGCATTTACCTCTTAAGAATGGAAGTATGCAAATAACATAATATGTTATGCATAATCATCCATAATCATAATGATGGCAATAATAATAACAATCTGACACGCATCCCAGCTACGAAGGTATATCATTCTGAGTGATCGAGATCTAATTGAGATTTTTAGATTGGACATTGGACCAACGAGCAAAAGTATCCGTTAAGGAAGGAATAAGGGGTTGATATACAGTGATGTCTTTTTGTGCAAGGAACTTATTGTGGATGTGAAATGAAGCGAGGAAAAAAAGTGAAATGCGTAACTGCAAAAAATATAACGAGAATGATATGCACACTGCTGTATAATGGCTATTTACATATCGTAAAATTAGATCAAGACCAGAGAAGAGGACAGCGGAGTATTATGCGTAATCAATTTGTTGAATCTAAAACTTGAGAGATTTATTCTACCAAAGACTTTCTTTTTTAAGTTGAGGAAGTAGACATTTTGCTTCAACTTATTTTTTCGACGGTTGCACGATTAAGATCAACCGTGTTACAAGATATTGAGCATGGCCACGGGTATTGAAGATTGAAAACAAGGTCATAAATGGGTCGAGAGAAGAATGGAAAAAATGAATTATTTTAAAGTAAACGACATGACAATGGGATGCTGAATAATTTTCAAAAAATGACAAAAGCTTCAAAAAGACAAGATGAATAAAAAATATTGTCACTTCAATCCTTTGCCTTGCCGGCAGCTCCATTCAACCGTCAGATTTTGTCCTTTCTGGTTTTTCCTTAATCTCTGCATGACTCCCTTTTCCCTTAAAGAATCATATTTTTCAATGTTGCACACTAGCCACGCGATAGAGATATGGATCGGATGTCGTATTTAATATGAAATATATTCATTTTTTGCAAAATTCCCTTTGGAATTTTAACAAACATCCGTAATGCTTTTGAGGACGGAGTGAACATGTGGTTTTAAAATGTGGTAAATCATTTATGGCAAGAGAGGAAAAAATTTGCAATTTTGAGTTAAGCCTCGAGTGGAATGTCCAACTTGAAGGGGGAAATTTTTGCTTGTCATCCTCATCAGCCTGTACCATTTCTTTCCCAAAAAATGTCCACATCATCAGCCTACAAATGTCTTGTGTCGTTTAAGCATCGTGACACATTTTAAATGAGCCAAAAAATAAATTTCCCCCCTCACAAGTGGACAAATCATTTTGATTCAAGCTAGGAAAAAAAACTTGTGAAAAAGTGAAAATATATCATGGCTCCACAACTTATGAGCGGTATGCACGAGCTGAGATTTTGTAAGAAAATGTAAAAATATATTAAACTCTTTTTGACAGCAAAACTCACTAAAATCCTTTGAAATGTGTCATCCTTAATTAAGCCCAGTTCGTCAAATACTTTAAGCCTTTCTCAGCATGTGGATATGAAATTTATTCAAAAAACTTTTACTTTTTTTTCGCAAAAAAAAACTTTAATTGCAATTAGCTCAACGACTTTTTTTCACAGGGAGTAAATAACTCATTCTAACGACTATTTAAAAAATGGACACGGTAATGGTGGTGGTATTATCAGTAATGATGATATGAGGTGGGAAGTCGCGGTGGGATATAAAATGCTGATAAATACTATAACGCAATTTTTTTTCCTAACAAGGACCATTTTCCTTTCTTCCGCTCTCCTCCTGATTAACTAAATGACTTCAGCAGGAATAACTCTGTAATGATATACATCTTTGTTGTGCTCCTTCGTAATAACTTTTTTTCCTCTGTGCAGAAAAAAAAACTAAAATTACCTAGCTATCATTCTCACATGAATACATGCCAAATATACATACATGTCATTAAATACTATACGCTTCACTTTCCACACGAGGATAATGTGACACAAAAACCCTTCATTTGCACAGTTTAGTAGGATTGCGGATGACAGGAACGGCGTGCTGGGCCGTGACCAATATGCCCAACAAGAGTATCAGCCATGTCATTATCATCATCATTAGGAATGCATTTCGTATGAAAATTGTTGACAAATTTTTCCCCTATTTATTCTGCCATGGGCCAGGGCCAGGTAAACCTCCCCACTTTTCGCTTTCCTCAGTGCCTTTGTCAACTCATTATAATGACGTTGGTGAAATTTATGATGATGGTTGAGCTTCGTGGAGACGAGCTAAGGTGATAATTTGGATGATATGATGATGATGATGAGCACACGTTTGTTGTCCTCTTCGTGCCCAGTATTTTTTTTACGGATTTTCCGTTTTTATAGAGTAGTCAAATTGGAAGAAAGGGTGGGAAGATTCGTGCCGGAAAAGTTGGGATTTGAGAAGGTTAAAAAATACCAAACAAAAATTATGGCGCAGGTTTTTAAATGTCAGGAAAATCTGTACTTCATATTGTGTGACAATTCATTTAGTTATTCATTCAATTATTATTGGACTGACCACCTAACGATCTACCCAATAGTAGTGACAAGTTTAAACGCTTAAAAATATAACGGCGTCAAACATTGACACTAAAACAAACTCTCCCGACGCCGAACTGTGATTTGTTGACAACGCAATCCCCGAACTAGGTCATCGAAACACCAGCCCAGGTTTAATATGCATAGCGCCATCATCAATTACCAGATTTAAAAGGGAAGCCGTATTTATCACTCTAAGGTCTAGTCATCTAGCTTAAAAGGCTGTACTAATAAAAAGTGATAAAATATTCTCTCACTCCACATGCACCACCTAATCCTCCCTCATCTAGCAGTGTCTTTATCTCTTCTCTAAATTGCACATTGCTCACTTTGTGGCTCAGCAAGAAAGCATTTTCCGTTTAATTCACTTTGCCATTAACTACCTGCTTGACACTTTTTTTTACAACTTGTTAATTTTCTCTTGCACCACTCCACATTTCCCGCTGTACAAGGTATACACTCCACTACTCCACTAATGGAGGATATAATAATATTCATATGTAGACCATAACTGCATACAATATTCTTTTGCACTTGTGTATAAGTTATAGTACTCGGGCGTTGTGTATCCCATGAGGAGAGTCTTCAAAGCATTAAAAAAAGTCTTCAAACTATATTTTTTGCTCTTGCTCCTTTAAATGCAGTCATGCCTAGTTCCCCACTGGCTTACATTACCTTTTTAACAAAGTCGAGTGACAATGAGGATGATGATGATGACGACAACGGAGATGAAGGAGACGAGCCAAAGTATCAAATTTAGTTTTATTTTTCCTTTCTGTCATATGCATACAATTACAATACAACTTGTTCACTCCTTTTGCACCTGATAGAGCCCTTGTGTGTGAGGAGGGGAAAAGATGGTGAATTTTTACAACACTCGTAACACCACTACCATACCCCCTTCATCAAGATCATGAGAGACTGATTAAGCTTTAGAGGGAGGGATGGAGCGAGAATAAAAAGAAGATGAGAATGAAACGTGATCTTGTTCAAAGTTGAATCTTGAAAAAGCCAGCTCTCTTCTTGACGGTATCAAATTATTATCGTGGTGCAGTCAAGCCTTGCCTCTGCATACTAATATAATTAAGTTGAAGGAGAGGAAATTGTCACATAATTTTAGCCTTTTGAAAGCCCTTCTATCCCATTAGCTTCATTAAGATGTACAATCAAAAAAAAATATCACGGGAGTGAATCCACTAACAAAAATAGGTTAGAAAGTAGATCAAAAAGATATATGTATACGTTCTCCAGTTTACTTTTAAATGATGCCCTACTGCTCCTTGAGATTTTCTCTGATGTGATATCTTTATGACAAGATCCTGTAACAGGGATGCTCCACGGGTTTAAATTCCATGGTGGTAATAGTATCCGAGTACACTTAAGATGGGGATTTGTGGATAACAAGTTACGTCAAGGTGGCAGTGCCACTGCCACTGATTAACTCTAAGCACGACATTGTACAAAATGTACATGTAAATAGGGCATGTACCAAGATCAAACAGAGAGATGAGGAGGTGATATGTGGGATCTCGTAGAGATGTAGATTGAGAGAAGGGAGGATAATGAATGAGGTGGAAAATCAAGATCTAGTTTTCCACTTTTTATTCATGATTACTTTTCCCAACGCATTCCAAAGTGTAAAATGATGTTGTGGACTTGGTCTTGGGTAAACTTTNTTTCCCAACGCATTCCAAAGTGTAAAATGATGTTGTGGACTTGGTCTTGGGTAAACTTTACTAATTAGCTTGTTTAACAGAGATGACTTCGGAAAGGGAAAATATTTGAACTTGAAATACCTGTCTTCATTTTCTAATCTTAAATTCTTTCTATCAGACACTGACGATTTCCAGACACCTACGTTACAAACTATTGATATGTATTCTAAAAATAACATTGTTGACGTAAAACCCTCTCATCAAATTCGATATTGACCGACTTTTACGCGTTTCATACCCTCAATAAATACCTGTGTGGTCGTTTATTCTTTATTTGAAAATGTCTTTCCGCAATGCCTTTATGACTCCCACTCATATTTTTCTTATTAGGGCAATATAAAAAATTCATTGATTCCCCCCAATTTTGCTCATTCTCTTGTTTTTTTTATATATTGACTATATCGACCCTCTTCTTGTCTGACTGTCATGTCGCCATCAAAATCAAAAGAATGATTTTCCCATCAAGACAATATATATGTATGTGGGAAACGTCTATATTAAACCCTGTCTTGAGAATTATACCGTCTTATATTTTATGCATTGAAAAAGGCATGCTTACAACTACCTATGCACACAGGATATTTACCACCTGTCAACCCATCTCATTTGCAATTCTCTCTCTGTTGTGTTCCTCGAAAAACACAAAGTTTGGGTTCTCACTCGTCGCACGCAGAATGAAAAACTAGGTAACTTACATTTTGTTATTCTCTTTTTTCCTCCTTTCCCTCAAAAACAGAGAGAAGACGGAACAAAACTTACAGCTTGACAGAATTCCATAAAAAATAACACACATATTTTCCCCTTTTTCGTCTTCGTCAAAGTCTAAAACAACATACAAGCTGAATTCTCAAGATTCATATCTCTGTGGTTTTCCTCTACATCTTTATAAGATATTCTGGTGCGATATTGTTTGCTGAATTGGTAATGGTGGTGAAAAAAAAGTAGACGGCAATTTGTTTACAGTCAGCTTTACAACTGACATATGGACAGATACTCTGGCTTTCCACACCTTCCCCACCTTAACAAATTTTACGGTCATATTTTTCACACCATCTAGTCCCATGCATACTCATTTGAAACTTTTTTTTCACCACAACTAACTATCCTTTAGCACATTTTTCTTCAAAAATGGGAAAAAATCATAAATAGACAAAAAAGAGGAAATTAGCTAAAGAAAGTGTCAAAAAAATAACAACATAATACGCTTTTTTAACACCTTGTACACACTTTTCTAGCCAAAAATGGAAAACCGTATCAAGTTACAATTGTCTCTGAAAGGGAGGCATTGTCACACCGTGACAATTCCCATTTTATGTATAAATCCATTTTCTGCAACAGGCTTGTCAGCTTTTCAAAAAAAAGAAAGAAATGCAACAATAAAGATAATTTTCTTGTCATGTGGCAACTTTACACCTTTCTTGCTTCATATTCATCTCACATCTTCCTCAAATACACACACACACGAGAATGAAGCCCTAATGAAGAAATCCATTTTCTTTATAAATTCTTCAGGATTGGGAATTTTAGGGAAACACTTGCTCACCCAGTTTTGAAGGTAGCACAGGAAAAAATAAACTTTTACGAGTATTGCTCTGTGGTTCCCTTGTGGTTTTTGGAAAATGACGACACGTCCATATTACAAAGACGTAAATAAACAGTAAAAAATCAACAATAGGAAATGTAAGCAAACCCTGACAATTTTCATTAGCCTCCCCTTTTACTACCCCTACAGTATATTTTAAAGATGGGCATAGGAGAGGAATATACAAAAAAGCTATTTATTTGGTGAAACAAGTTTCAAACTTTTTATTATTTATTTGTTTTCATTTCAAGAATGGAAGAAAGCATAAATATATTAATATATGGCCAAAGCTATTTGGCATTCTTTCAATAAATATACATTTTTCAAGACAAAAATGGATCACACAATATTTTTTACTTGTTTTACCCGTTCGTTGAGTTGAAACAAGCAATCTTCTCCTCTCTCCCTTGACATGTCACATGTTTCATATTACAGAGAATATTGCATTCGCCCTGAAAATTATATACATTTTCTGGCCAAACGACTCAAGCGATAATAGGGAGGATGGCATATCAGAAAGTTGAAAAAGAGAGAGAAAAATCAAGTATGCCATCAAGCATCAAGATGAGTAAAAATTCGGGTCAAGATTTTCATAAAAATTTCATTGATCATCAAAGTAACACTTTTTTCTCGTCATGTATAAATGCATAAAGTATCTTCTATACACACAAACTATACACGCATCACTTGAGATGAACAAGAAGATTCTGATGATGATGGAAGAAGTGGACTGATAAGAAAAATATATATACATATATTTTAATATAATTCCATTCTCCTTTGAGCATCCCATTTTCATATAGATATCTACAAAAAAAAGTCCACAATGCTCATGCATATTTCAATACGTGAAAGGAACAACTTCTTATCTCGTTTTTTTTTCTCTCTCTTCTCTCTGACCTGCCTCCTTGTCTAGTGTATACAACAATATTCACTTTATATATTCGTCGAAAGGCTAACGATAAGATATATAGCTTATACATGAACAGTCATAAAGTTGACGTCACGTTTTTCCCTTCTTCATTATTACCATTTTACAAGAGGTTACTGCAACACACACCAGCCCAAGTTTCAAAAATCCTCTTCACCATATCCCAATAATGTGTGAGGAAGATAGGCTTTTTGCGAAATACTTTTTCGCCTGGCTTGCCCAGTCGGTTGCAATGATAATCGTGGCATTTCATAAGCTCCACTATTGTTTGTTATCCTTTCCGCTCAAGGAGATCAAGATGATGTACTTTGCTTTGCAAATTTTTACTCCTCATCTCCATCCATATGAAGGATTAAAAAAGGATCGCAAACTTTGAAGATATTGCGAGATCAGTATAAATAAATACAGAGAGGAAAAGGACGAGACGAGAGAGAGAGGATCAAGTTCAATGCAAGAATTAAGAGGAGGACTACTTTCATCTTGTGTTTTTTGTTGTTTTTTAAGAGCTTCTCCACTCGTTCAAGGAATTGGCTGTAAAAGGAGTGGAAAATGCATTCATTGATGCATGCTAAAAGACTTGGAGACAAAGAAGGAGAGCGAGAAAGAGAGATCTGCATAAAATTATAATATTCATAAAAGTCTCCCTCGAAAAAACAAAAGCACCTTGTAAGACCAACTCATTTTCACATATTGCACACTTTATTATTATTCCATTGCTGTAGGGCTCTAAAACTGAAGCTTGTTTCAATTCATTCATTTTCCCCTCTTGAATAGAGAGATATAGTTAAGAGGAAGGAGAAAAACTCATTTAAATTGGAGAAACTGCACTCCCCCATTATATGCACTAGTGCATGAGACCCATTAGGCAAGAATCTGTTTTATGTCGTATTGCGAAAAATAATAATTTTCTCTGCTTTTCTGGCTGCCTCTCGGAAAAAAAGTTTTTATTGGCGGAGCACCCCATACATTGCGACGTATGGGGAGAATGGTAATTGCGAAATTTGTTCCATTTTTTCTTAAGAAAGCTTGAATATCGTTATTTTAGATGCATATACTTTGTTTTGAGTGGTATATGGAATACGTCAAGGATGACTATTATTCTTAAGGATAAAATAAAAGGACAAAAGAAGTCAATATAAATAATATTATTGCAACTCTCCAACCACATAACAATCCAAAGGATAAAAAGTAATAATCTTGAGAGAGAAATTCACAGAGGGAAGAAAACCACTACATTTTCAATAACAGAGAAGGAAGTCACCTTCTATTACAGTTTTGTGTGACCCAAGTCTTGCGGTCTTGGGAGGATTATACAAGAGAAATATTTTCTTCTTCTCTTACTCCCTCTATAATAATATGCAATTCCAATAAAAAGCCAAAGAGAAAAAAGGAAATCCACTTAAAATCAGCGGATGTCCATGTGTAAGATGATTGCAATAATATTGAATAATATTGTTATCACAGATTAAAGAGAGAGAAAGGGACAGGGTCGTAAAATTATATTGATATTGTATAATGCTATGCATAACATTTTTTGCTTATTGAGGTGCACCTCACCCCCTCCCTCAAATATTGAGGAGTAATAGCCCACCCGACCTGAATTTTTTTTTTTGAAAAAAAAACCAACTTCAAAGAGAATAGGCTAAAAACATATGACGTTCCATAATAAGTTTTTTTCTATCTTTTGGTTCATATCCAATGTATATTAAAGATAGGGAAACTTATGTAATGTGAAGTTATAATGTATGTGGATGCAATCCCATATGAAAATTTTCTTCTTCTTTGTAGCCATCACTATTTTTTCCTCTCCTTGGCTTTTCCCCCTTTAGGCATTCTAATACACATAAATTGTCGTAAAATGGGTGACAGTTATTTGCTCATTTTCATAAAAATTCCTCCCCGACCGGAGATTTAAGCATTGGGAATACTAGACCCAAGCTATGGAGACCCTTATATGTGTGTGTGTATTCAAGAAGAAAAAAAACCTTGGGAGCATTCTTTTTTTCTTTGAAAGAAAACCATATTTCCGGATCTCATGTGTAGCCAATAACTCCACTTTTCAAGCCTTTTATACAAGTGCTCAAGGGAGAAAATGGAGGTGGAAAGGTCTCTATTCTAGGAAAAGCTTCACAGCCACCACCACATCATTTCTCTTTATTAGACCTTGTTTTACTTTCTTTCTCCAGAACTCCTCCTCCCTCCATAGTTTTCCCAAGAGAAAATATCCTTATAAGAGTATCATCAAGAGGAAAGCCTGTGCTCTGGTGACACAATATTTTTGCATTATTTGCATTCTCACAGCAGTAATCGTATATAAAAACGAGTGGACTCTTTTTCTCTCTCCTTTTGCTATTATCCAAAATTGCAGGGAAATGATACTCATATTTAGCACATGCTATACAGTTTAGGGAGATTTCCCAGGGTAAAGGAAATTTTCCTTGGAAAAAATATAAACTCATTCTTATTTTTTTTGTCTAGGGAAGAAACCAGAAGAGGAAGAAAAAAAACCTGTGAAATATTATTTAATAAGTTTGTATGTATTTCCCTTCATTTTTATTTCTAGTTCAAGCAAGCTTTTCATGAAAGCTCTGCTAAAAAAAGAAATCAGGTGAAAAAATATATTAAAGCCAGTATTTAATGCAATATAACAAACCTGACTTTACACTTCTCAAATATGTGTACACATCGTTTAGCCATCCAACCCAAAATGATCATGATCATGATGATCTTGACGTGAGCAAAAACACAACAAGCCTCCAACATACATTTTTTCCCGTTACAATCTTCTTTTTTTTACACATAGGCTTGTATCACCAATCCTTTTTTTCCAATGATGATCATCATCCTCCTTCCCCATCATCATCTTTAAAACAGCAGGTAAGTCTTTAAGAAAAGTAGGGGAAAGAGGCTTCTACCGCTGTGACGTGGTGTGCCAAGCCAATGGGATAGGGCTACAAAACGTATTAAATGATCCTGTCTATTCAATCGGAATGAGTTGAAGTTTAATGCTTGAATATTATATCCTCACATTAGCTGCACATCCCTCTAAGATGCACACACAAAGTATGTGTGTAGAATTACAAAGAAAACTAACAGTTCTCTGACCCAGCGGCGAGAGGAGAAAAAATGGCATATTAGCTTTTCATATATTTTAGCCACCAGGAGAGTAAAAACTCTGTGCATGTGAGGGAATGAATATATATATATAATCTGCGTATGTCAGAAAAGATCATTTCTCTGTGTATAGAGTCATATCTACAAAAGAGTAAAATATATTTATTGGCTTTATGTATTTACCATGATATTTGTTCCTTTCTGCGAAAATCTTCAAATGCTCAGTCACTCTTTTTTTCTTTTCAAGAGACACATTTTTCATAGCTGAGCTTTTAGAGAGAGAAAACCAGTTTTCATCTTAAAGGAATGAAATGCTAAAGATTGGGAAAACACAGTGTGTTGGATGAGTGTGTGCATATATTTGCAGGTAAAAAGTGCAGTAGCTAAGTTGCCATTTGACTTTTATGAGGATTCGCCCATTTTATTATCATGATATGATGGGGATATATCGTGCAAAAGAGAGAATGCACTAGAGTGGATGTGTCTTTTTGAGGTATGATGCACGCATGATTGGAGGAATGCTTTTCTCATTTCAATTTTTTCTAGAGCAGCCAGCAAGCTAGCAAAACGAGAGAGAAAAAAATTGGATGATGATGACCAGAGAGTGATTTAAAAGCGGACTGCATCTCTCGATCTGGTATTTATGAATTTATATCAAGTCAAGTTGAAAAAGTGAGCTGATTGAATTTTTTGTGAGTGTGCATGTGCACTTAGGTATTCACTTATTGAGAGCGGTTGTATGTTACGTAGTTTGACTCATTCTTTTATCATCACACTTGATGATATGTGGAGAGTGTGTTTGTTGCTGCTGTTGATTATGATAACGGGACACGACAACAACAATATCGTTTGTGTATTTATTGCATACACAGACGTCTCATTGTATTGTGTGTAAAGGCTTGTGCTAGCTTACTCATTGTGGAACTTGACTGATGCACTGATTCTTTCTATTGTTGGATGCATTACACATCCTTCGTTTCATAGGAAAAAAGTAAAGCATGTAAGAGAAATAATAATAATAAAAAAGTCGCGGTAATAATAATAGTAATCGCTTGTTGACCTGATCTTAATCCTGTAACGAGGTACATTCGCAAAGATCCCGTCTTACTTGTCTTTGCTTGTTCATGAGAAAGGGTGTGGCTCTGGGATGAATTTCAAGAGGCTTTTTTGTTTATCGCGGGTTTGCATTGGGATTTGAATAGGTAGCTCATTTTTGCTGATTTAGCTACAAGATTTGATTACTGACCATTTATTTTCTGATTTGGAGGGAATTTAAAAAAAAATACTTGTGAAATTTGTGAAACTTCTCTATAGTCATAAAATGGATGTAAGAGTATCATAAAGTATAATTGTTAACTTAAACGCTGATATCGTAAATTTTAAAGTAATATGATTGGAACGTAAAGGTAGATCCACCTCATATAGATCCTGAAGCCAAAAGTAAATTAATTGTGTTCGTCAGACCACTAAAAAATTCTGGATATTTTTCTCCTGCAGATGCACAATTACCTCAGAATTCTCCCTCCCTCCCTATTTAGCCTTTCCCCTTCATCTGCAGTGCATTGACACGAAATGAAAGGCCATGTGCTCAAGCTATTGACGATGCTACAATAAATTGTAAAAGAAAGCCGGAAATGTGTTCAATTCGATCCAATAAAAAGACTCAAGTACAACGCAATGCATTGGATTGGAGCAATTAATTTTTTCTACATCAGCTAAAAACCTCTATGAACTCAAGGAAGAATTGCCATTATTACTAATTCCCAGTCAGTTCATCGGCATCTCGTCCTTCTCAATAAAAAAACTACTCCTCCACTTCCTCCTCTCTTTTCCATTTTTACATGCACGAAATATCGTTGAGCAGATGTAGCTAAAAATCTAAAAAATCTACGCACGAACGATGACGCCGCTGAAAGAATGGACCTTAAGGTATATTTAACGGCTTACGGGGAAAAAATAAATGGGAATCGATTGAATCGATGATGAGGACAAAAAAACTATTTTATACCTATACCCAACTCCATTTTTTTCTCTCTTCAAGAAACAGAAACTTCCCATTTTCCAATCTGTTCTGCACAATCCTTCCATGTTTTTGCCAATGATCACCAGATCCGTTGCAGAAATTGCTTTCAATGATGCAATGCAGTCATCAAGCCGGAACGGATAACTTGTGTACAAAAAAATCCTCTTTTTTGTTTGCCGAATGAAAACTCTGAATGAGTCCATTCTTCCTTATTCCCTTCAAGGTTTACACAT
This sequence comes from Sinodicranocentrus sp. ZH6, assembly GCA_027743935.1. Classification (NCBI taxonomy): domain Eukaryota; kingdom Metazoa; phylum Arthropoda; class Collembola; order Entomobryomorpha; family Entomobryidae; genus Sinodicranocentrus; species Sinodicranocentrus sp. ZH6. The sequence goes on from JAHZNA010001315.1 coordinate 31,188, forward strand.
GAAAATTCATGCAAGCTTAGAAAAAATAATGATAGCCGATAGCTACACAAAGAGGGATTCACAATTGGAGTCATTCTTTCCGGAATAATTGCACGTTTTCTTACCAGCAAAAAAAAGATGCGAAATGTCTTTGCATATAAACTTCAATTTTTCCCCCTCCTTTCAGTAAAAACCTACCCTTTTCAATCCAGCTTGTGCACATCAAGAGAAGACTTAAGAGTAATGGAAAAAGAGGGCATTTCCCTCATGTGGATATATAGCTTTCGGACTATATTCAATTTCTCATTGAATGAAACTCGTTAATTAAAATCCTTTTTATTCATCAACGCCTTGAAGACAAACTCTGAGAAAAAAGGAGCAAGCAATATGTCAAAGCGCCCTTCCGGTCTCATCCTAATAATCACTTTGCTACTGTGCAAATGTAGAAAAAGATGGGGGAATTGTATAGTGCGATGATATGATGAGGATGTTATCTGTATAATATGACTTTATGTATATACATGCCTTTTTTATCTTTTCTTTCTTTTTGTGGTCGCCACTTGCCACACTGTACTGCTACTGTATTTAATTCCCACGTTTTATGGGAAAGAGGTGTCAGCCTTGCGACTTTTACAGACTTTGTGTCTCTTTTTGAAGGGAGAAAAATTTCCTAAAGTTTTCCTTTTTTTTATCCAGAAGGAGGAAGAAGAGGAAAAAATCATTTATAAAAGGGGTAATAAGATGGAGAAAATCAAGCTGTAAAAACCATCCTCATCTCACACGCTTTTAGAGGAAATAAATGCAATCCTTGTTTGATCCTGATTCCCTATTTCCGTCTCTAAGTGTGTTGCTCTCCGTTTGCCTCTTTCTGAGAAAAATGTTTTTATCCTTTGCTCCGCTACTTGGATGGCTAGAGATTTCTCAGATTAAAAGGCCAAGTGAAGTAGCAAATTAGGTTAGAAGAATCAAATTAGAGGATCCGTCTTGCACTTCATCTTCTTCTCCCTCTGTGCGGCTGTATAGCTTGGAGCGGTGTATACGACCACAAGAAATAAAGTATGTGAGTGAGTGTGTGTGCTAAAGAAGAAGTGAGTGGCAGGGTGGGAGTTACGTGGATACGTATACAATATATACAGGATTTCTTAAAACATTTTTTTGTGTGTATGCTTCTCTCTCAAGGAAAAGCGGAAGGAGCCCTCCAGGAAACCTGCTATGATTTTCTCTACTACTTTTCTTATTCTTTTTCCTCTTGTAAAGAAGACGGGAGTTATCTTTGAATGCTCTTTTTTTTTCTCTCGTAGGCTTCTTTTCTTAAGAAAAAAGAATCATATATAATGAAATAGAGTTGAGGATGAATGTGATTTTGTGTATATGAAAATATGAGGTGGAATAAAAAAAAGTGACGGAGAAGATGTATATCTCGTCATCATCCTTTCGGACACACATCACAAGTCAGAGAAAGACACACCACAGCATGGAGGAAAACGCAAACGTCTAATTCACCACCACAGCTTCCTTCCCTTCTCGTTTGAAACAAGAAAAAGAGGAGCAGCGGTGATGACTGGTGACTACAAAGGAGTCATCAAGCCGAAAATGAATGATAAGGTGTAAGCATATAAAAAAAGTTAACATGTGTACAGATAAAGATAAAGTGGTACACTGGCTAGATTCTAGGTGACTAGTTTTCTGTGCAACTCTTATAATGCACAAAGTAATATCGCTATGTATATCTTGATGAATGCTACTCCTTTTTTATGATTTACTACTTGTCGCGAGAATTGTGTGAGAATTAGTGAGGCTTTTGTGTTTATCTCGGGAGCGTAATCAGTTAGTGCAAGGAAGCGTGGTGGTGGGATGATGGAGGGAAAATTTGTAAAGGAATTAGTTAGTATTATAAGGAGGAAGCGTGATGTTGGGATTTTTCTTGAGGAAAATTGATAATGAAGGGGGTAATTTTTGGATTATTTTTAATGTATATTTTAAGAAAACCGGTGGTTGCGTTTAGCTGGATGATAGTTCGAGTCGAGTATTGGTGAAAACGTTGGAAAATTGTTACCGTAAGTTTTGAACGCCGATATCATATCTGTCTCAATAGTGATGAACTTCTCAAGCCAATAGATATGAGCACTGCCTGATTGCTAGAGTAATTACCTGAAAACAATTAATTAAATGTGGTTAGCGTATATTCATTAAAGTCATACTTAAATTTACAATAATCTTAAACAAATTATTTAGCCAGTATCCCCGCTAAACACACAATATGCTTAGGAATATGCCCCAATTATGGGAATTTTTTCTCAAAGAAAAAAGTGCATTATTTGGCAATTCTCTTCTTCACCTCAATCCCCTTTCCTATATCTCACATCCACAATCCTCCTCTCTCGGTGATTTCATGTGGAAAGTGGAATGCATTGAAAGAATATGTGCAGCCAGAGTAACCCACTGACTTTGCCAAGATCCATGTCCTGTTCTAAACTCTCAAACTCGTGTTTTTAATATTGCACTCATGCGTATAAAGACAAAGAATTTATATATAAAGACTAGTCATGTTATCATCATAAATTTCCAAATTTATGGCAACCCATCAACATAATATTTTTTTAAGGAAAAAAAATCTAAAAACTTTTCTCTCTCTTTGGTAACTCACATCTATGAATCATCCTTTACTTACCTATGCACCTAGATCAAGAGAGAGAGAAAACTCCTTTTTATACAAGATAACCACCTTCAAGAAAAAATAGATGCATGTATAAGGCAAATTGCAAAAGTTGACTGCATCCTCCTCCTCTGATCGAATCGACTACGATACCCAAAAGATTACTTTTTGAATCTTGCTAGAAAGCAAAGAGAGAGAGAGAAATGAGAACACCCAACTTGAACTTGCAATTTTCTCTCGTCTTCTTAGAGAAGAACAAAAGCTTCCTAAATCCCAATCTCTGTAATCTCATTTTTGCAAACAACACCTTTGCTGTACAAACCAAGGCTTATTTTCTCGCTCATTTTTTTTCGCAAAAAAAAAACACAAAACTCACCCACCAAAAAACCTCTCGAGTTAGGATCGATCTTACACAATGGAAAATTCATAAGGTAGAAAACCAAGGAAGGAGGAGGAATCGCCGAGTCTAGACCAGCATTCAATAAACCTTGTCAGATTTACAACCCTCAAGCTTATTGATTCGTGATTGCTTTTCTTCACTCTTGAGCACCCTTTTCGCTGACTGGTTGCATATTGCTGAAAATAAGTATTCCTCGATGGAGCCTTTCCCTTATGAATAAATTCCATTTCCTCAAGTTTAAACACGTGTATTCCATTGTGCACACATACAATACCAAAAGGATAATCTCCTCTTGCACAACCCTGTTTATTTACAGAAAAGCTTAGAAGGAACCCATGAGCCGATCAAAGCTCATCATGATTTTACAAAAAAAAGTCTCGCTTTTTTCCAACAAACATTCAAGTCCGAAATTGAAAACCTCATTTTCTTCCTCTTGAAAAACGAAATTGTTAAACTTTCTGACAGGAAAAGAGCCCCTCTCCAAAAAAGGGAGGAGGATGACTCTCCCAGTGCAAAATCTTTATGAGGAAAACAAAAGGAGGAAAACTCATTTTCACAAATGCATTGGAAATACCCTCTTAAAGTTTATTTGCACGAAACCCAGTCCTCTTTCGTAATAAACTCCTCATTTAGTTCTTCCCAGTCTTCCCCAACCAAAGAGCAAGCGTGCTAGCCTGCAAGGCATCTTATTTTCAGATCACTGATAAATTTCCTCCTCTCCTTCCTTTTGTTCCTTTTTTGTGCTTGAGCCGAAACAAGTGTTTTGGTGATAAAGCACACAAAATATTGGCTAGATAGGAGGGAGTTTCAGGCTTTTTATTCAAGTTGCCGTTTTGCATTTTATTTTACATGCATCATCACCCTTACTTCTAAAGGAGATTTTACACCACCGAGAATCACACTATAACGCCGCCACCACCACTGCCACCACCCCACCAGCGTCATCATCATATATCCCTTCATTTTATTATAATAGTAGGCAAAAGGCCAAAAAACCGATAATTTACGAGAGCCATTTTCCCTGTAATCATCATTATCATCATCTTTGTCTAAAATATATACATATATATATAAATATGTACGTAGCTTTAGTCTTCTGTATCCTTTTTTCATAAACGAAAAAGGACATGCTCTTCATTTTTGCATAGTAAACATTGCCATAAGGCTCACACAAGACAAGAGTGGATTACTAATCGTAAGATATTTTTTTCCTAGTCAGTATCCTCATCTCCTCCTGGTCTACTTTTCCACAAGAGAAGCTTGTTTTGCTGGCCATAAGGGAAAATCGGGATCCTAGTGAAATTGATTGATTTCCTTCCTTTTGACTTAGAGGAGGGTAATAAATATTACACAAGAGGCAAACCACCATCAGCTCCACTGTTTCTTCTGTCATCATCAGCAAATGGCCCATTTTACAAAAAAAAACTTTCCCGACATTCAAACCCCTTTTTGGATGCGCCGTGGAGCCAAAAATTATTCAGTGTAAAACTCTCATTGTGTCTGTAAGAGTTTGCTCAAGTGCCCTCAATAATCTTGTTCCTTTTTCCCACTTCCTTTACGTTGAAATACACCCACCGAAAGGAGATAGCTGTGGTGGTGGGTTTTTGTGCCGCCAGCAATAATATAAAGTATGATTTGAGCGGTGCCAACAGGGAAACTAGCTAGAGCCACCACCCATCATGCTTCATAATAATGCATATATCAGCTCATTTCGCACTCTCTGTGTAAAACAATAAGTGTGCAAAATAGGGTTTGTTGGAGAATGTGAGTCGCTCTTGTTGAAAACCCACCACGACGACAATTTAGTTACCGTGAAGAGATGTGCATTATCCTCATATAAAATTTTTCTCTCTTTAAGCGACCACCACCAATCAAACAACACCGGCTATATAATAATTAATGGGCTGTAAATCATTAAGCATCATCAGCATACATATGAGCTGTGAGGAGAGGGAGGCTGAAGATGAAGAAAAAATTCTAAATTGTCCAACTTTTCACAGACTAATAGACTCTCTCAATGAAGCCAAGGATATATAGTGTGTGTATATAAGTAATTAATTATCATATTGTTAAAATCCTGTGGAGCTTGCAAAACCAGAGAGAGAACATTATGGACAGTCTGAAAGATTACGCTTTTTGGCTTGTACTTTGCTGATTAGTCAAAAAATGTATTGTTAGAGGTTTTCTTTCCCTATTGCCAACTGAGACTGGCCAAGAGACAAAGTCGTAAAGTAGAAAAGACTGGTATGATATGGGATGAGTGAGATAATGCATAAATAAAATAAAATAATAAGGCACATATTTCACTTGCGTGATGTTTTTCCCCAGCTGAAAGATTCTCAACTTTGCACAACTTCCTTTCTCCTCTTATCAGTATTGGCAATAAGCTTTGTTTTAGGATTGTGCTGTGCTTGTATTGTTCTTTTTTTCTTCCTTTGAAATGATGAGTAGTTAACAAGAGGACGCATGTTGTAAAAAAAGTATCTGACAAGGTATTTCTTCTCAGAAAAAATTACTCAGGGATAGTTCATGTTTTTGAAGAGAAACATAAACATGTAGAAAATATGTTGTAAAATGTGTACCTTTCTTATCTCAAGGGCTGGTCTATGCAAATTTTACTCTCAATTTTGAGCATCTTGGTAAAAACCGATAATGAAGGGAACTTTAGCTTGTAGCATGTTTGTGTTTAGTTTATACGCCGAATTTTGTTTCACTTAAATTAAGCCTAACTTCAACTTCACTAGATATATTGTTCCATAAAAATAGTACATTGAAAGTTTAATTAGATTTCCCAAATCACAAATGTTTCCTGGCTATCAGCCTACTTAAATTTTACAATTTTTGAATTTTACAACTTAAACCCACACTGACAAATAATTTTATTACCAATTCCTTCCCATTCCCTCTCTTTACCACACGTGTCACCCTTTAAAAAAATCATACACATTGTTTTCAGACAAAAAGAAAGTAAACATGTGTAAGCAATATAGATTTTTAATGAGCCACAACATAGACAGCAGGCGTGTTTCTCCTCGTTATCTCGTCTACCTGTTCTCTTCTCATTTTATTTCGTCTCGTCATCTTCCTCAAAAAAAATTCTTCCTATTACTCTGTCCCGTTTTTATTACTCAAGGATAATATATTATTATCAGGGATCAGAGGGGACACATTATATCCTTAGAAGAAGAAAAAATCAACCACGTTATTATTATATTTTCGCAACATGAACAATTGTAAACTTGTAAAGGGTGATAAGCTCTTTTCCCTTCGTACCTAGTCACATTTATGCTAATTTCATTTAATATGATTTTAAAAAGTGGCTTTTAAAGCCCACCTCAAGTCTACTATTTCTCCTTCTCGGTTGCAAAGTGCCTTCCCACAATCCCACATCATGTCACAATCCCATCATAATGTGTATCAAAGGAAGGAAAAGAGAAAATGGAATTATGTGTGATACGAAATGACACTGAGTTTGTGGCAAGAGTATAAACTCTTTTTATGATTATTCCTACATGCTTTTTTATTCCTTTTTTCT
>JAHZNA010001316.1:0-13342 GCA_027743935.1 Sinodicranocentrus sp. ZH6
CAAAATAGGCCAGAAATCAGATTGCAAGAGATATTCGTTTTTTAAACGCGCCGCCGCCGATAAGACCGGTTTTCCAGTTCTTTGTGAACTTATTAATTATCCTAACTCTTGAAATCAGTTAAAGCTTCTTTGGGATACAGTGCACCCGTAAAATATTCCTGCCTCTTATATTTTTACTCTATTTTTTAAAGTAATCTCTACATAGTAATTTAGTTAATTTAAAAGTACACACAAACAATTTCTGTGTAGCTGCAAGGATATCTTAAGTAGGTAACTTTTTGTTGTCGAGAAAAAGAGGTGAGAGGTAACAGTGTCATTCGTTAATTTGATGGTCGGTATGAGGATTGGATATTTAGCGCTTAGGGTTTGTTTGAAAGTCATGCAAAATATTTGTTTCTTCGTTTGTGGGAAAGATTCCGGATTTGTAAATTTACTGTTTGACGGTAGTGTAGGAAAACTGGTCGTAGCGGATTTAGCAGAAATGATTTAGCGGGTTGGTTCAGCGTCACCAAAGGTACCGTCGCTTGTTTCGGTACCGGCTTCTATTTCTAGTCCTTTTGGGATTGGCATTTCTCCACTTTTTCCGGACAGGCACCATTTTGGGCCGACCTTTCAGTCTATAGACGACCTTCTTGTCGAAGGCCTGATGCTAGCCACCCTCTCCCATTCTAAATAGCTGAACGCGGATGAGAGTATGAGTCTTCTCGAGGATGATTTGTTCAACAGTGTAGTTGAGATTTGATAGTCCATCAGACGTAAAGCGATGTTTGCCCTTTTGGAGGACTTTGTATCGTTGGTTGTTCAATTTTTGAGGGCGGTGCTTGAGCATTTTGTACCGAGCCACGCTGGGCGATGGCCTGGAGATAAATAGCCCGTGGAAAGCAATCCTCCACTCCTTGCTCGGCAATTTGCTGGCTTGTAGTGACCCCCCAGTTCCAAGTCAGGATTCATCCTGCCAATATCGGCTAAACTTGGCGCTTGCAGTCTCACTCTGAGAAAACCCACCAGCATCGGTGACGTCATTGGGCACTGGGTTAGTGCTAACCTAGGGTCTGATGTGCTGTTTGATGAAAGGAGATTTAAAGCGGAAGTAATACTTTGGTTGTCAAATGCGGTGACATTGCTGGTGACTAGCACGTCTTGACTGTTCACAGTGACGCTACTACTTGTGGTGTTGCTGACGAAGGTGACGCGCTGCTCTGAAGATTTTCTGGAAAGCTTCCTTTGTCTCAGTCTTGTAGCGGAGTGAAGTGACGATGATAATGATTGGTTAACTAAGCGGGAATTGACTTTATTTAGTAGGCTAGCCACCTCCTGCTGAGGTTGAGGTACTGGTAGCATCTCTGAATTCGTAGGAACAAATATATAAGCATCTTCCGCCTCCACTTCATCCACCGTTGATGGGCTGAAAAATTTGTGTATGTAAAATACAGAGTTTTCATTAGGTCGCCGCCACGTTTGTGGGGTCGGGTCTAATGACGAGGTGGAAACGAAGGCTGAGGCTGCAAACGAGGAAGACCCTGTGCTCCCTGTGGTCCCTCGCATGGGGGTATTTTTCAGTGGATAAAAGTAAAAATATTGAATGGTGACGAGAACAAAGAGGGCAGCTCCGATGGTTTTATAAACGGTTCGAACGTGAGCCATGATGAGATGATGAGATTTTTGTGACTCACGGAGACGTAATAGTGCCGAATAAAAAGCGCCGAGAGATCGGGATAAACTCGGAAAATAAACGTTGTCACTGTTCCAAAAGTATTATCTTCATGATTTTAGGTGCGAACTTGTAATACGTTTTAAACTCGCGGAGAATTTTCTGACTAGATTCGGTATTACAGGCTGTGTGATAAAAAAAGATCCTTTTTTACGGAAGAAGATTCAGTCGCAGTGAAGTTATTCCTTTTTTTCTGGCGTCAGGTAGCTTTTCGTTCTCCTACTTGATAAGGAAATTTTCTAAGTACTTAAGTTTTATTTGATTATCTATCACTATAAGGTGGTCTGCTCTGTTCTAATTTTTACGTCTACATTCCAACATTTATATATATGTTTATATATATATTTACACTAAAACCGTTGCAAATTATTTGGCAACAGTAATTTGGTAATTGTGCAGGTTTAACCCTGGTAGTGTGTACACACTTTCATTCTGATAAACTATATATCTTTTGGGTGGTCCATACAATATTATAGTGTTTTTAAATACTTTAAACACTTTCATTTTCTATCGTCCTTGTATTTTCCCTTTTTTCCATAAAATCCTCATCCACAGAAGATTGTCCATTTTTTACATCGTATCTCACACCGGAAGACATCATTAAATATTTAATTTTTACGTGTTTAGCGTAAACTAACCTGTGGAGCTGTAAAGGAATTCATTATGGAAGAATTCGTAATTTCTAATACTGACAAAATTTAACTTGGCAATTTTAGGTTAGTATTTCAGTCGGGAGCATATTCCTTTCTTTTATTCGCAGCTCATATTTCACACTCAGCTGCCTCGGAAAATTTCCTCGTGGTAAAGTTTATTATTCACGTCGACTAATTTCAAAGGAATCTCCTCAACTTCATGGTATGCAGTTTGGAAGAAGGTAATTTTCCTGTCACAAGTCACAGTTCACATTTTACTTGTCTGTGTTTCCTCTCGTGTTAAATTTTACGAGGATTTTTTAGGGATTACACACTGCCACATTTTCCCCCTTAATATCTCCTTGAACCACTTGCATTCTCTTTTTTTGTTGGAAAAGGTGACTCTTGTCCTGAAACCGTTTTGGAAGCACTTTGCAGATTAATTACTTTCTTTTGATAGTCTCATGATGATGATGATGATGATGATGGGATGTGATGCTTGGTTGATTTCTTCCCTGCATAAGTAATAGCTCTTCATCTGCTTAATATTCATCACGATTCATGTTCATGCTGATAGGCATATGACTTGTGTCGATGGAGAAGCATGTTGAAGCGAACAATTATCCGTGTGCTGGTGACGATGTTCATTAAAATGAATTGTTAGGCAGCACCTGAAACCAACGATTCATGTTCATGCTGATAGGCATATGACTTGTGTCGATGGAGAAGCATGTTGAAGCGAACAATTATCCGTGTGCTGGTGACGATGTTCATTAAAATGAATTGTTAGGCAGTACCTGAAACCTTGCAAAGGATAAAAACAGTTAATGACACGAATGCATGTTAATTATGATTCATCCTGTGTGCTATGCTGTGAACTAGCATATGAGTACATAGTTTATTTTAGTAAGCCTTGTTATTTCCAGAAATGAGGATTTCATCAACATCAAAACAATTTTATGTCGATGCTTGTAAAAAATACTGACATGCAAATAAAAAGGTTTTGTTATCGTTTTACTTTACCTGATTATGTTGACAAGCTATAGCCTATAGCTCGAAAGCTTCCTTATGTGACAAAATCTCATTTTTATTACGCGAGAATTATATTTGAAGTAAATGATAATGTGGTGGATGATGTGAAGCCTTGAGCATTAGGCTTATCTCAAACAAACAAAAACATGACAAAATGTGCGTCTTTTATCGAGGAAAATCTCATATTGCAATATTTGCAATTGCACAATTGCACTAGTTATCTTGAATTACACATGATGCTGAACACAAGTAAACAGTTAGTGTGCAGGTAACTCCAGAAACGTTTGCTGAACAGTGAATGGTGCCTGTTTATTCATTTTANAAACAGTTAGTGTGCAGGTAACTCCAGAAACGTTTGCTGAACAGTGAATGGTGCCTGTTTATTCATTTTAAGTGTATTTTATTTACACTTTTACAAGGAATAATTAGAATTTGAACACCATATTTTAATTAAGAACTTCATCCGATGTACGGTTCTCAAAAATCGAGAGAAAAATATACCCGCATTCAACCCTATCCTTAATTGTATTGCTAATGAGCTCAAATAACTTTAAAATCTGCTTGGCTAAGCTAAGTTTACCCGTGAGGGGGAGGCATTCATCTGAAAATTGCGAGGATGATGATAGGAGCCAAGAGATTAAAACGCATTGCGTATGAAACACACATTCACTATTTTTGTATAGATTACAGTATCCAAAACAAGTTATCCTCTACAGTTCATAAACACTAGTCAAGATAAAACTGGAATCCAATGTACTAGCTAAAATGAATTTTCTACATGCGAAAAAATTTCAACTCACGAAAATGAAACAGGAGATTTACAAAAAAATTCAGTCGGTGTTTTCATTAGAGCTAGTAATACTGTGAAAGAGATGGTTTTTTATAGGGATGAAAAATGTGAAAAAAGTTGGATAAACGCTGATGATATAAGGAAGCTCAAACAGTGTGCTTCTCTTATTACGTACGTACACGAAATGAAGGTATTGTATTCACAGCAGACGAGTTAAAAACATTCCTTGTGCCTTGTACCTTGCTTTTTTTTGTTAAAGTCGAGGGGAGAGAGAATCACAACTTGTGTGGATAGAAAACATGATGATAACTATCCTATATATTATTGCACGAGTCTGTGTGTGTGTGTGTGAGTGTGTGTGTCTGTCTGTCCTGGACCTTTTGCTAACTGACATAACTGACGATTGAAACTGACGATGGATTATAAGTTACCATTGTAAGCTAGGGTGAGGGAAGGCTGCTTGATGTCTTTATAACTAACGATTTAAACTGACGATGGATTATAAGTTACCATTGTAAGCTAGGGTGAGGGAAGGCTGCTTGACTTTATTGTAAATTGTAACTAACTGATTTTTATTATGAAAAAATACTTGAAAGGAAGCGCCCGGTGGGATTGTTTCAGTCATTTAGACCAATCTATTATTAGTTGTGCGATTAGCGCACAACAGGCTTTCTAGTAATATAATACTGTGCGAGATGAGGGTCTTCTGGTCATGTTATAGAAAATACGGCTACTACGATACAAAAACGTGTGTGTGTGGTGATAGTAGAACGTGAAGGAAGAGATGCCAAGGAATAAAAATAAGAGTTTTGCATGCGTGAGAGAAGTGGTAGCTAAAGATATTATGTTTTTGGTGTTGCCTCACATCCACCACACATATAATCGTGTGGCACCCATGGATCTCAGCATTATACGTTATGGCTTCATTCCTTCTGTTTATACGGTTTTGTTTGGAGGATAAGACTGCAAAAATATAGATTCATTCGTGGTTCTCTAACAATCTTTTTGCTTGTCCTGCCTCTGCATAATGTATGCTCATGTGTGTGTGTTGGCTCTCTGATGCGAAATGAAATGGAATGGGGTACAAAGGATTTTTATGTGAGTTGTTTTCCCTCTTCCGTGCATGGAGATTGGTTGGGAATGCAGTTTTTTTATCTCTTTCGATTTCGGCTTAATACTTTACCTTGGCAGCTTTACAGGGAGAATTTGCAGAGGAAAGCTTATTTTTTAGGATAACAAACACAGAAACTCATTCATCTCGAAATGACTCAAAGTAGCTTATGGAAATAGTGTGTGTTATCGATAGGAAGTCATTTCGATTTGTCGAATAACTATCACTTAGAATTGACATGTTTAAATAGGCTTTCGAAGAAATGTTTGTGGTGAAAAACCTTTTCATTTATAAAGATGATTTACATACGAATACCAGCTGAATGTAGAGAGATTAGAAAGACAAAAAGCTGAAAGGTATTGAAAGATTTATCTTTTCTAATGATGTTCGCTTGTATAGAAAAATAGCATAGGGTATGTGTCATTGTCGACTCGAGTAGAAGGATTTGCATTTATTTTGACTCGACAAGCAGATGAGGAAAACTTGCTACTGGAATATTCTAAAGTAGTTCAAATTACCCAATAAATTACGAGGCTAATAGGGATTAGTCGTTATTTCCCGTAGTTAAAATATATTTTAAAGGATGTATAATGTGTATTTATTGTGAGTCGCGTGATAAATTGCCTCTCTGGTGTGCCCTTTTTATTTATACTACCGCTATAGTATTTTTTTATAGTTCATACTCTCATTTTCATCCATTCTCACCATCCAACCCAGACCACCTTTATTCTTCATAGAGCACACAAACAGGATACAAATTCTGCTCATGTGATTCACATGATTTTATTTGCACGGTAGGATATAGAAAAAAAAACTCCCATGGTTGAAGGACGCCAGCTGCATTGTCCATCATGATGATGCTGACATGAATGAATTTTTATTTTTTGCTTCACTTGCTTACATAATAGCTTCATATGACACTGCCAATTGCATTAAGTCTTGGTGTAACAACATTTATTGGATGCAAGCCAACTCAAAGGAGATCGTGTCCAACAGTCATTTTCACTTGTCTGGATACTCCACCAGATCCAATTATAATGTCGTTGTGTATATACATTAGAAATATACATTTTCATATTGTTCTTCAAATAATAAGTGTGGTTAACTCCACTCAAGCTATAATAGTGGCCTTCCCATATCGCAATTATACGTAGTTATCCAATATGTTGGTCTCATGTGAAGTTTTTTCTTAGGCAATCTCCAAAGTAGTGGTTTTGCTGGGTACCGTAATACTTACAATTATTCACATTGCGAAAGGTACATTTATCGAGGTCTATAGGGATGCTATTTAGCATAATCCAAGGATAAGAGTTACACTATTTTGAGTACAGGATATTTTATGTAGGTTATGGATTTTCCTAAAAGGAATTTGCTGCTTTTCTTCCTCCCACTTGCATACTCTCTTTTCTGTAAAGCAATTTGCATAGCAAATACCTACACCCTTCTCGTTTTATCTTCACCTGAGAATAGCTCCATTTTAATTTGTGTGGGGAAAAGATGCTGAAATGAAATGCAAAGAGTTTTCCTCCTTCCAAGCTTCTCTCAATAACCTGACATTAAAGGATGTGTGCTATGGATCACCGCCTATTCAAATGTCACAGATTTCCATTGAATAGCTATGCTCTCAACTCTCAACACACCAGCAATGAAATGTCTAAAGAGATAAACAAGCTTGGAAGGAATTCTCTCTAAGGGAATGGCAAACGCGGCGTTTTATAGGGAGCGATTTTATTACAACGGTATTGCAATCATAAAATAGACATTTTCTTAAGTGTATAGTTTGAGGATGGGGAATAAAGCCATATACATAAAAACACGATACGATAAGAGGTAAATGATGTATGAGTAAACTACATGCTATGTTTCCATTCTTTTTATCTTGACAAAATAGATGTACGTTTGGCTGACGCACGCATGAAATATTACTCTTCTGCTCCCTCTTCATTCTCTGAAGCATCTCCTTCCCCTTTTCCTCTGTCTGCTCCACTTTTCCCATCTTCCTCTCCAGATCCATCCACTTGACCGCAGCGGGCTATCCAGACGCGATCCTTGGTTCTCCCTGATGGAGTCACTAAAGAGCTTACCTGGAATTGAGGAAATGAATTGGGGAGAGCTTTTATATGGAGGAAAATGAATGTTTGACTTATTCAGAAAGGATGATAAGCAGATAATCCTTCATGTTGTGCATTACCTTGTCAAGAACATCCATTCCACAAATTACCTTTCCAACAACGACATTCACTCCATTTAATGCGTCTAGCTTTTTCGCTGTGATGAGGAATTGGGAGGAGTTTGTGTCTGTACAAAGAGATGGAATTTCATTATAAGTTAGGTATTCGTCATCATGACTTTTATGGGTTTTTGGCTGGAGGCTTTTTTTGCTTACCCTTTCCAGCATTTACCATCGACACTGTTCCAGGTTCTCGGTGCTTCAACCTGTGAAATATTGAATTATCCATGAAGCAAAAATAATAATAACTCATATATTTTCTACATGGCGAAAAGTTAGCAACCTAAAATTTTCGTCTGGGAAGTAATCTCCATAAATGCTTTTCCCACCTCGGCCCTCTTTCCCAGAGACGTCCCCTCCTTGCCATAAAATTCCAGGGACGATTCGGTGGATTTCGGTGCATTTGTAGCCTAAACCTTTTTCACCGGTGCAAAGCGCACGAAAGTTTTCTGCACTGAACGGAACCACATCCGCTCGTAACTCAATGACAATTGTGCCCAATGCTTCTCGATCAGTTTCTAGATCGAAAAATACCTAAAAAAAAAGGGATCAACAAGTTATTAGCTTTTTCCTGGGAAAGAGTGACAGCCCGGGTGATTAATTATGAAAAATGTTTTCCGTCTGTTGGTTTGCTGATCCAACCTGAGGTCTCGGACATCTCGAGGCATTTCCCAATGCTTCGTCTGCTATTCCATCCCATGGCTGAGCGATAGGCTTTTTCCAGTAGAGAGGATAGTATGATCGGAGCTCTAGATTTTTCTCGTGTTTGGCAAACTCCTCGAGTTGCTTTTTCTTTTCGTATGCGGGCTTAGTTGCTTCGATCCTTTGGAACATTTTTAAATTGTCAAAGGTAATTTGTAACAGTTGCATTTGCCTTGCTCGACTCCGGTTGTTGATGGATTTTGTAGAGGAGCGGAGTCTAGTGTTGACTGCCGGCTAAAGCAAAGAGAATTGTGAACGATGAAAATGCAAATATAAATCAACAGGGATAATAGATGATGTGCTGGAAATTGTTTTTCTTTTACATCTCCTTCCATAATGGTTGCGATACGCTGAAGCATCCTGGCATTTTCTCTTTCAATTCGAACAAAATTGGAAACAGATCGATTGAAGCTGGACTGAGACGTGTAGAGATTTTTGGAAACTATCGGGCTACTCGTGTTGACTATTGGTCGGGCAGCATCAACCCGTTCTCGATGCTTGAGGAAAGCGTGCTTGCGAAGGGGATATTCTGCGTTATCCCTGCGTCTCGCCCGAAGTCTGTCCTTAATTGGGTCGTTCTAATGATAATAAAATGTATAAAATGAGAAATTTTTGCTTTGACATAATTTTATCGAAAAACATTGACTGATTTGAAGACTCACTTCGTATTTTGCACTGGCATACATTTCTAGCAAACGGTTATTAGAACTAGAACTTTTTGAGCGCTTTTTTCTGTTGAGCAAGTTTACAAACCACTATGTAGACGGAAGTGGCGTGTAGAATCAGGATCGATCTTTGCCATCATTTTTTGAAAATCGTTAAAGTTGAAAGATAAACGCTTTTTAAGTTTTCCGAGTTGCTAAGTAAATATGCTTGGAAGATGCTAGGGTAAAAATTAAAATGCGCCAACATCGTTTGGAAACGATTCATTCAGTACATATGCATGGGAATGGGAGGAAAATAATTATAGTTTTTTTTAGTGGTTGTAGTAATCTTTGGATTAGGCCTAATTATTAATTTAGGAATAATGATTTGAAGACGTCCTCATTAGCGAATAGGACATTTTTTGTAAATGAAACAATTGGCTTGTCAATCAATAACGCACAGGAAAACACAAAACCATCCGCCTATAGCACAACACTTACTTACTTAACTTTGTAAGCGTCTGTTCCAACTTACTGATGAATGCATAGCACTACATAACGGCATACATGAGTTATCTTATTTTATTGCAGTGTTATCAAATCAAAATTGGACAGTGAATCACGAACCAAGTCTGCTAGTGAGATGCCTCTCCCTTACTATTGTTCCCAGGCAGTTGAAAGTGAGAGCTTTACATTTAGATTTTTCTGTGATGCACAATCCTCTTGTTTCTAAAATACTTGTTCATATGCCACAGGTACACCTAATAGAGAGCTAGTTTGTGCTCTGGTTGAAGATCTTCAGTGTGTCATTGAAAGATCCTTCGGTCGAAATGACGCCCTTCAATCTGGCTTTAACGACCTAGGGTCAGAGCTACAACGACTCCGAGAAGAGCTGGAATGTTGCTTGAAATCCAGAGCTGATCTTGAGCTGCAATTTCAACAACTGGCTAGTGATAATCAAAAGCTTGAAGCCTGTCTTCTGGCAGAAAGTGAAGCGAGAGCTAATGCCGAGAAACTCATTTGTGAAATTCGAGAACAAATGGCTAAACTCGAAGAATGCTTGAACGAAGAATGCAACTTAAGGGTTATGCAAGCTGATCAGCTAAAACAAATGGAGATTCTTATTCAGAACATGGGAAACCAACTTTCTGCTTTGGAGGGAGAGAGAGAGGAACTGCTAAGAAATTGTATGGGTTTTGAAGGAAGTAAAAATCGATGTGGGGAGCTTCAACAGGCGTTGGCCATGTGCTGTAAGTTGTGTAAAAGCTATCCTATATGTTAGTTGTAATTGAAAATCATGTTGAAAATATATAGTTTATAGGATTTCCTTTTGTTGCAGGCGAAAAGGTGGATTGCCTTCAGCGAGAAGTGCTGGATTTCAAAAGAGATAATTCTGACGTCACGTTAAAGCTAGAAACTTGTGCGTATGAGAAAACCAAATTGTTGGTACGGTATATATTCCACACATTGAACTTTTTAACTTAGGATTTCTGCTATTCAACTCATGACTTTCACTTGTTTCCTGTTGATCTTTTAATTAGGGAGAAATTGACTGCCTCAAGCAACAATTTGCCGATGATAAAGCTTGTCTAGAAGCAAAAATAAATGGGCTCATGCAAAGCACATCCGGTCTGGAAAGATCCAAAGTTAGCATATGCCAGAAAATGAATGAGCTACTCGCAGCTCATCACGAAGAAATGGACAATTTGAAAAATGACGTGGACAAATTCAAAGCCATGTACGATGACGAAAAGAAATCCAGGGAAGATTTAGAAAGAAGGCTTCGAGATTGCGAGGAGCAGAAGAAGAAATCACAACTACAAAACCAAAGTCAGGAAAAGAATCCAGTACAACAATCAAGCCCCACTCAGCAAGGAAAACTACCGCAGCAAGATCCAAATCTCAATCAAGGAAGACAAACACAAAATACAAATCTCATTCAGGGAGGTCAACAGCCAAAACAAAACCCAACCCCCATTCTTAAAAAGCAAACATTGCAACAAGACCCAATCCCTGTTCAGGAAAGAAGCCTAATGCAGCAAGATTTTCAGGTATGAATTTACGCACAGCCCAAGTAGGAGTGCACCTAAGTAACATACGTATAAGTCTGTTAAATAATGCACCCAAACAGAAAATTGATTATGGGTCGATATTTTCCCCAGGAAATGCAACAAGATCCAAGCTCAAGCCAGCAAATAGAAGTACTTTTAGGAGACGTGACGAAATACAAAAATATGTACCAAATTGAAAAGGAGAATCATGATGAGACTAGACAGAAATTGTGGATTGAGCAGCAAAAGAAGAAAGCTGTTGCAATTGCGAACCCTATGCAACAAGTTCAAATGAGCACAGGCTCAAATCAGCCACAGAAAGTTGAGCCCATGCGAGAAGTTCCTAAAGCAGTGACGTACACGGAGAAAGGGGCACAGGTCAATATAATCGATGAAGATTCTTTAAAGGGTAAGAAATATATATCTTTCAATTATAATTTCTGAGTATTAGCTCAAGACTTGAGTGGAATTACTATTCATGATATTAGTTGAACAAGAAAGGAAACTGAAAGACGCCCAAGAAAACGCGAGATTGGCTTTAAAAGAGAAAGAACTTGAGGTAGCTGTGAGTCAACTGGAACAGCAAGAAAAACTGGCGCAATTGGAAATCCGTAAATATAAAGGCATGTACGAGATTGAAATGAAGGCACGAAAAAATGTCGAAGAAAAACTACTCGAGACAGAAGAGCAGAAACAGGTCAGCGTCCGACAACATTCCTCTTTGCAATTCCAACAACAGAAGCAAGATACTGTATTCCAGCAAAAATTGGAACTATTGCAAATGGAAGCAGATAAGTATAGGAGAAGTGCAGAAGAAGAGAAAAGGTCCCGAGAGGAAGTGGAACGTAAATTGAGAGATTTGGAAGATCAAAAGTTAAGAAATTTGCAAGAGCACCAAGTGGCCATGCACCAATACCAACAGCAACAAGATGTGCACTCTCAGCAAAAGATTGAATTTTGGAGAAGTGAAATTGACAAGTATAAAATTATGCAGGAGGATGAAAAGAGAGCTCGGGAAGAGATGGATAGGAGATTGAAAAATACTGAAGAGGAAAAAGGGAAAACTGTTCAAGATCTTCAAATAGCATTGGAAAAGCAAAAGGAGTATTACGTTCAATTGCACGCAGATGCGCTTCGACAAAGTGAGGAAGAAAAAGTGACCAGAGAACTTTGGCAAAGGGAATTGAAAGAAGCGCAAAAACACTGGCAATCTGAAGTGAAAGCCAAAGGGAAATTAGAAGAAAAACTGGCGAGGATTGAAAGTCAGCAGAATATTGTGGAAGTTAAAAATGTAAATTTATATCTTCTTTAGTCCATCCATATATAGTTGATTGATAATAATTTTGTTAAATATTTGAAAATTTATTCAATTCTAGCGATTGGAACAGGAAGAGGTAGATAGGTATAAAGGGAAAATTCACAGTTTGAAATCTGCCCTTAAATCTGAGAAGGAACTTGTTATCAGAATTACAAATAAACTGGAAGAAGCAAGACGGGTTTCGTCAACGTTTCGAGCTCAAGTGGACGAGTTGATGAATGACAAAAAATCTCAAAAATTATTGATAGTAGTGGATAATCTAAAGTCGCAGCTTGAGCTCCAGTCTGAGAATTCCCGACAGAACAAAGAAAAGCTGATGAATGAGATTTACAGGCTAGAGTAAGTTTTTACAAAATAAAAGGAATGTCTAGTTATTGTCCATAATTTAGTTTATATTTTCCCCCGGAAATACAATAAACAGACAAGAACGATATAGAGCAGAGCGACAAGTAAAAAAACTTGAGGAAGATATTAAAATCCTGGAAACAGAAAATACTTCGTGGCAAAATCTGGCAAAAGTGAAGGACCGAATAGAACTAGAATTCATGGAATTGAAACGAGCCGTCAACGACCAGCTTGTGGACAGACGGGAGCTTGAAAAACTGAGAACAGCATATGAGCGAAAGATGGCCGAGGTCAAGGAACATTATGAACAAGAAGTGCAAACTCGAGTTACACAATCCCTTTCAGATTTTACAACACAATTGGGAAAACACGTAATCAGATAAGCCTTTTCTCGTTTTGCTTAATTAGGCGTATATTGATTGCATCAGATATATATTCCACACTAGAAGGCCCGTTGCGCGCTAATCGCACAACAGATTTTAAAAGAGGCGACCATTCAATCCTGTACATACACTGGTGCTGTGACATTTCGAAAAGAGTGTTGTGGTATTAGGTCTTAATTATTTGTACAACTCCCCTAAATCTGTCAACTTACCAACTAAACTGAACAGTCAGTTTCGGTTTTTAGTTAAACTTTCCTTCTCCGACTCCCCTAAATCTGTCAAATTATAAACTAAACTGAACAGCCAGTTTCGGTTTTTAGTTAAACTTTCCTTCTCCGACTCCCCTAAATCTGTCAAATTATTAACTAAACTGAACAGCCAGTTTCGGTTTTT
>JAHZNA010001317.1:0-15771 GCA_027743935.1 Sinodicranocentrus sp. ZH6
CTTATTAAATTTATCAAGGTGGTGTGCATGTATCCTGGGATAATGGAACCTTTGGTGAAATAGGCAAGTCAAGGAGCCCCAGTATTTGTGTGTGTAGTACCAGTACCACCACTTCACTTGTAGAAATCCGAGATTTATTCTACCTACAAATCCCTCTGCTTTGGAAAGCTTATGGAGATAATACGTTGGAAAGGGATTCGGCTTTTCTGTGAATGAAACCAGGCGTGGGCTCCCCTTCAAATCTTTTCCATCAAAGAGGCAGAGCGTGTCTGGAGCGCAAGGTAATCATAGCTTTCAGTTTGATAAAACACTCTACGCTCTCATACACCACCAGAAGCGGAGCAGTTTGACTCTTGTCAGAATATGCCATCATCTTTATCCATCATATTCCTTCATCTTGGCTTGAGTATAGTAATCAGGAAAATGGCAAATGACTTATGTACCTTGGCGTTCTGTTTGGATTGGAGTTGAAAGTCTGGCTGTGGCAGTAAACTTTAAAGCGATCCACACAAATATAATTTTCCAAGCCTATAAATCTTACATAGTTTTGCATGAAATATACAAAGGTGTATGCTCATAGTCTGAATTCATGGAAAAGCTCGGCCTTTTTTGCAAACGTACATTTAGCAAGAATTCAATCACAATATTTATTTTTCCTTGGTAGTTTGTAAATTCGGGATAAATTGTCAAACGAGAAATGATGTCCTTGAAGAGACTTGAGACGACTATAATAATCAAATTTCCACGTTTTCATGCTTTTAAATGAAAACATCGCTTATGGTTGTATGATTGAAACGTATATGTATTAAATTTGTAGAAGAAACCAAAGAGTGGCAATTTGTCGTTAGCTTACAAGTTCAGAGCGGATGTTATGTGGGATGTAACATGTGTGCGGATCAAAAAGTAATCATCGTTGTTACTTTAATCTTCCCTTTCTCCTTTAATCCAAAGAGTGGAATGTAAGCATGATGATTAGATTGTGAAAGTGCATTCCTTTATCTGACATGGAGGATACAGCATTACAAAAATATTTTTAACCACACGCACGGATTACATTCCTGCTTCCCTTTTCCAATAAATTCTTTCCACTGTCGTTTTCCACAAAGTAAAAAGCTCTAGGTACACCTGCAAACCTGCAGCATGTTTATTCAGTGTGTAATAATAACGTTGAAGGACAGCACTCACCAAAATAATGTTGGAATGTGGGGAGAGTCAGAGTGCACGATGGGATGATGCAAACAACTAAGATTATGCTTAGTAAACGGAAGTTGCCTGGAATAATCCTGCTCTTGGAATGGTTGAAATATTTTTATAAAGCAAAATTGGATTGGAATGCATTTGAAAAAGGATTTTGAAGCATGTTTGAAAACTTGTAAGACTACATGTGAGTGAAAAGTGAAAGGGGAAAAAGTCCAAAAAAGTGTTTTTGTCAGTTTTACAAGGATTTGGGGAAGTAATGCGAGTCGCCACATTTACAAACACCACTTGGTTGATTTGATGGCTAGACTTTTGCTTGACCCTTCTTGTCAGGAGATTTTGTTCGTTTATGTATGAGTAGTACTGATTCTAAGAATACAAAAATTATCATGCTGACCAACACTAAAGGGCTGCTTAGGGATTTGTTTTGGTGAATGGATATATGAAAAGTCTACCAGAGCTCCTTTCCCTTTTCAAAACCACATTGAACAAATACCGTGTACTCAGATTATATACATGGAATTGATGGCTATTGAAGTGGTTTGTGAGCGGAATGAAGACTGGCAAAACGTTCATGATTCAATTCAATAGCTGGAAATTACATATATAGATCAAAACGGAAGTTAGAATAGAGTTCATGACGCGCCATGTTCTTCTAAAGTTATGAATATTTAATATTCTGGCTCTGGATGCAACGAAGCGCTGAGCATTTTTATGGAGAAATATGATACGCGGATGAACAACTACTTTTGCAACTTTCTGCTTTGCAACATGAGTTCAACCTTTTGTTGATTTTAGTATGCTGTGAAAATCAGCAGTGCTGGAAATTTGCCAAACAAAATCTGCAAACCTGAACTCTATGGCCGTAACCATTGCTTTACTACTATATTGTAAAATTTTGCAACTTTCATAAGTTGCAACATCAAAAGAATGTATGGGGAAATGCAGTGAAGCTACAAAACGCGTAGCTTTAAAGTTAACAGTTAAAAGCTCACGAAACGTGTCAATTATGTACGAATATACATACTCAAGTGAAAGTGGGCGTTTTAAGACAACCCTTCCATGAAAATGCTCAAAGGTTCAAACATTTCACAATCAGTTTGAACCTTTTTATCAACGACTCAAAATGATTAAAATTCATAACGATGCATGCATATCAAAGGAAAACTAACTTTTCCAAATTTTCTTAGTACACATCAATACACTGTAATACTATGATATTTAAACGTTAAAATATATCTTTCCCGTTGAGCCACATTTATACAATGGAGTAGATACAAATGTGAAACTTCAAATTTCAAATTGGACTACACTTTATTAATTTCCTTTTCTCAGGCTTCCATCTTCTCTCCCAGCGAACCACTCACGCTACATCCCTTTACACCCCTTCGTACAACTTATGCGAACAGAATGTGAATAGGAAGCGACAGGATATTGAAGTGCTACACATTCACCCAACTACACACACTTCTTCCTTCCTTTCCCCAATCCAAGTAGACGGAAAAGGGTAAACATCTTCAAAAAAAATTGCTCAGCTTCATTCTACCATTTAGAGAAGCAAAGTGGAATGAGATCCACGTAGGAAGGAAATTTTTTCTCGTCATCATCCCCCGACATGACATGCTTGGAATGACTTTTTGCATGCGTGTGTATACATTACGTGTAGACTACATACATAATTTATGCTCATCTCTGAATGTACATGTACACAAGAAATAAATTCATGACAAGAACAAGATGCACATGAGCAAGATGGGAAGCTGAAACATATTTAGCGTTTGCAAAGGAGGATTCGAAGCATAGACAATTTTCGTTTGTAGCTTTAAAGCTCACACTATGTTCAATCGTACACTCTTCTCGCTACTGTCACTTTCCTTTAGCATTGGTGATTTTATCAGGAGGAGAAAACACTGACATTCATTCACACATCACCACATGCATTACAAGAGACACGATGAAAGACTCAACTTGAAATACACTTACAAGGAGCAGTAGATGCACACACACTCTTACATTCCAGTTTTTATGTATCTCGCACGAGCAACCATGGACGGAGGAGATGAACTGAGGAAAAAAAGAAATAACAGGATTTTTTCTCCTGTAAATGGGAAAAGGCAGAAGGGAACATTTTTTGTGATTTCATTTAAAGTGATATTTGCTAGTCCACACAACTCTCCAACTTTCATGTTGTTGCAACAGTATGCATATGTCAGAACTCCAGCAAGGAAGAAAATGCAATGAGATGCGATGCAATAAAGGAAAAAGGAAGATTTCCAGAGTGTCACTCGTATCAAGACACATTTGATGGTGGGGCATCTTTCCCAGCTGCCATTCCACCTTTCCCATCCGGACACATCCAAAACTCTATCCATTTTCACAAACAAGATTTTCTGTATACACAAAGAATCTAAACAGGTTTTCTCTGTGGCATGCGTGTGGTAGTGTCCTTTCACCTTACCTACATACATCTGTCCGCAACCGTTCATTTGGAAGGAATTTTTACGACAAATAGTTTCTCCTCTCTTTTCTGCCTCCAGCTGTCTTTGAAGGGGGAAAAGTTTTGTTAATATTTTTCTACTTTTCCTTCCTGTCTCTTTTTTGAAGGAGGTTGACAGGATGGAGAAAAAATCAAATGGGATTCGTCCATATGCAAAAAGCGTAAAATAGCGTTATACTTGAAAAGTTGCGTTTTATCCAATGAAAGGCGGTAGCATATGGATAGAAGCTGTGCCCCGTCGTTTCTCCTACAACGCATAGGGAGAGGGTGTGCATATCATGAATGAAAATGTTGCCAGAGGGGCAAGTCTCTGTAGTGATGTAATAGTGTTGCATCAGAGTAGTCACATGCTTACGCATGATATCATAGGTAAATATTATCCAGAAGGTGATGCAGTGGTAGGATGTGGAGAGTAAATAACGGCATTCAAGCAAACGACCACTTGCACTTCTCAAAAAGAGAAATCGTTCAAAATCCTTTCCCGCTATTAGGACACAATACAAGGCAAATTACAAATGACTCGAGAATATATTGGTTTGCGTGTAGTACATTTATTTGCATAAGATGAAGAGAACACACAAATAAATGCACAGTGACTGAGCCTCTGTATATTTTATCCTTGTGACAACTACAAGACCAAAGACCTCTTTTCATTTTGATCACTCAGCAACAGTCTTGCTCGCAGAAAAAGTGACAGAGAAGGAGAAACTTTGACACAGTCTGTGCACATTGTATTGTGTGTAATATTCTCATGAACAACATTTTAAATTGGGAAAACTCACTCAGCCCGACTACTCAGTGGTTGAGCAAGGGAAAATGGATGTAGTCGCCGAGGAAAATGTATTTGGTGTCATTTGTGGCACTTCAAACTACCCCGACACTCACTCCATCACTGGCTACCCGGCCCGGCCAGAGAACAAATTTATTTACTCTTCACGAGAAAACGTACGACGTTGTCGCAATAGCCGTTTGTCAAAATCAACCTAGTGAAATTCAATACGAATATCTGCTTTCCGGTACAATCTAATATGGTATTCGCTTGACTGGTTAGCTTGCGCTTCTAACCAATAATAATAATGGGGAAAGCGAGAAATAGTGAGGTATTCCATCTTCTCTCATATGTACTCTCTAACAAAGTAAACACGTGCAGTGTGTGCACTAACGTGGTTACTTTTACTCTGCTACCGTTATCCATTTAATGCATGTATAATATCCATCACAATCACGAGGAGAAAGAGAGAGAGAGAGAGAGAGCAATATAAATGAGAGATATAAATAAACAGTGTATGCTTTTATTCCCTTCTATGCGGCATTTCAAAAAGAAAACATAAACATTGCACATTTCTCTCCTCCTCAGTCACAATTCATTTCCCTTCAGCTTCTCATCCCCTCTATCCAGTGACAAGAGTGTGGGCTCTAGTGTTGAAAATGCTATCAACTCGCTACAAATTGTATGCCTAGCTTATCAACGTTCCGTCACATTCACAAACCACTGTAAATCTATATGTCTCTCTTTTAGTTTATTGTATGACATTCATCAATTTCCAAAATGACACACACTTGCTCCCTACTACAATTGTGCGTAAATGTGCATTCCCGCTAGTGCGTACTGCGACCGACACTTCTGCTAATCGTCAAAGTATCGATTTATCTTTCGATTTATTCCTACTCCAGGGAGTAAATGAGGAAGGATACGATAACAGGAAAGGAAAATAAACGAGGGAAGTACTTATGATGATGAATATGTGCATCAAACTATACAGCAAATTTCCATTAGAGGAAATTACCCTGCAGTTAGAGATAAAATAAGGTAGAAATGAATTTCCCTTGCAATCTCAGGAAAAATCATTGTTTTCGAGATAAACTCAGTATTCCGTATTTAGCCACTTGATTGTGTTTACTCTTGGTTTGTAATCTAATAAAGATACCTCATCAGAATTTTAATTAGCTCTATTAGCAAAATTATGTTGGAGACACCTGGCAAACTTTCATTTGACTGGGGAAAGTGAAACCATAAATAAAATTATTCCTTCCAGCTCTCGGCATATGTACTTTGAAACATGACAACTCTTTTAACATATTCAGCTCATGCTTGACTTTCACACAACACCGCTTTTACGCCTTTCTGTGCCCTTGTGTCTTATCACGACTCCTTCCAAGTTTCTAATTTGACAAAACAGGAAAAGAATACAAGAAAACGAAATAGAATTAAGGGAAGCCGACAACAGTGATGCCAAGCAGAGATAGGAAAAAGTGGTAGACAATTGCCCAAATCTAAGTTGCGTGCAGTGTAGCAGTATAAGAGCTTTATATAAACTTGTCCTTGAGCAGGATCTGTATATATTTACTAAAGTGCACATAACAAAGAGTCGTGTCCTCATTATAGTGACGGTGTAGTGGAAAGAGTCTCTTGTATTGCTGTGCACTCAAGTGAAAACGACGATATAGCAGTAAAAGATTAGAAATCTCAATACACTTCGGTGGCGGTTGGTGTGGTGGTGAGAGAGAGAGAGAGGCTTCTCCGAGTTAAGGGTGCCGCTCTATAAAACAGGTCGATATGTCTTTTGGAGCACTCCCTATTATTCTTATTATCAATGATAAACCAACCAACCAACCACTTGACTTGAGTTTGGTCGTTTTTAGAAGCTATTCACCAATCTCACGAATGCAACACAGGTTTCAAGATGTATCTTAATTGTCATTCTGATTTATAGTGATAATATGTAGTGGAAAAGCAGGAGCAAGTTGTGTCTCTGTTCATTCTCCCGTTTATAAGAGTAGAATAAGTTTTCTCTGTTTATGTTTCTGCTAAGGGAAGTGGAGAGGTTTGATTTCAGATTTATTTATTACCTATGAGCTCATTTGATTACTAGGTCACGTTTACTCGCACTAGGCAGCCTGTGGTTCAACGGCAGCACTTATAATTTAGTTTAGAGAGTTTGAGTCATTTCGTGCCAAGCTTTTAAGTATGTTGAGTTGTGCAACCATATTCCCTTATTTTCAAGTGTATCAAGTTTTCATGGAAAATTTTGACTGGAAGTCAAATGCCTAAATGGATTCAAAAGCAAACGTGAGCAAAAGGGAATAACGACATGTTGTTATGAGAATACACGCTTACTTCATACTATATATCTATATCAACGCATTATTATGTAAATAGGTCAATATTATATTTGTGCAGATGTAAGCCACTCTTGTTGAATGTTTCACGATGCACTAAGCATAGCAAGAATAAATGTCACTTCTAATTGGACTCTACAAACGAACGCACTCTTTTTCACGCATGTCTCATACAAGAATATTAGCACATCTTAAATGGTGGAGATGCGATCGAACCCCGACGTCTCACTAAAAAGCCACTTCCTATAATAAAATCCCATGAAATAAAACAAAAAAATCAAGTACGATAGTGAAGTGCCAATAAACATCAACAATAATCAAAATCAGTTCAAATAAAGATAATTTATCTAAACCCCCCATTAAATTTAATAAATGAGCCTACCGAGACGCTCGAAGCGAAACATAGAAAAACCGGAATTTTCCGGTGGAACGATTAATAAAGGTGTCAGAAGGACTAGAAAAAAATCAGAAATTCCTGAAACTGACTCAGAATATGAAATAGGAGACAGTGAAGCTAATATAGGACAGACATCGACTCCAAAAACTGGAAACAGACAAACCCCAAATTTCAACTGCTCAAAGATTAATACATCGTACACAGCACTGGAAAAACAACAACCACAAGGTTCAAGTAAAACGAACCACCAAGTGGTTTTAGACCTCTCCGGAGAACCGAAAGATATAAGCAGAGTTTTACAGAATACATTCATTCCCAATTTGGAGAGTGAAGACTCCGGAGCAGAAGAAAGTGCTAGGGTCCTATCCAGCGAACGAATCACGATCCCCAATACTTCTAAAAAACTTAGATTGAATCAAACAGACACCATCCGGAAGGAAACGTTCCCGCGCTTCCCAGGTGACACAGCGGATGCATTCCGTACTCCACCCCCAAAGACAAGTCAACTCCAAACAAAACAGGTGAGAATAAATCCACAACATTCTTTCATAGAACTTCTGGCGAGACTAAGTGACCCAGACGAAGTGCCAACATCCGAATACAGTGGAAATGACGATTTCGAACCGGAGATAACCATACATAAAGCTGCACCTACGTCATCAACACCAAAGTATTTAGCCAACCATACAATTGACACGACCAGGCATACGAAGGAAACGGCAAATACAACTGACACAATAATAGCCGCCACAGCGAGACTGAAAAACAAATTAATTACCCACACAACTCCCTCTATAAATGAAGACACACACAATGAAACCGATTCACCTCTTCAGGCATTAAAGAAAAGTAAATATCTAGTTCAACAAATTATAAACAAAATCGGATCATGCGAGAAAACAGCTTTCGAACTAGCAAATAATAACCCAATCAGTGTCATAGACTTAACGACAGACTCAACCCCTGAAATCTTAGAATCGAAGAAATCACCGACCGCTTTTACAGAAGAGACAAACAAAACCCAAAAGGAACCAACAGTCAAACAAAACACACAGAAATTAAACGAAAGTACGCTTCGACAAGTCGTCGCTGAATTTGATCCGCTACAGAAACCCAAGACGGTAAAAGCCACAATAAACCAAGACAATCTCACGACCAATGAATTAAACTCTGGAACAATTAAACAATGGAAACCAATGAAAACGTATAACATTAGCATTTTATTCATTAAAACATCCCTGTTAATTAATCCAGGGCTTGACTCTTCAAAATGGAAAAATTTTCTTTTTCCCGTCTATTCACGACCAACATTTCCAAGTTTTCTTGTCCACGAGTATAAAGTAATAACCATTAGGGTAATTTGAAAATATTCCCTTGTAGACCCCCAAACATGCTAACCGCTATGAGTCATCCAAGCGTTAAGAAAATCGTTGAGGAAGGAAGACAAACTAATCAGATCGTTTAATCTTAATTGACAGTTGAAAGCGGACCAGGATCATCAGCAAAGTTTGACATTATCGTCACTATCACCACCTCCAACTAACCTTTCTCACGTCACGTTTTTCCATTTTCCCTTACGTAAGCCATTTCCTTCTTTGATAGAGTTACATCATACGAGACTTCATTACTGACAATATGGAATACATC
The DNA here is from genome assembly GCA_027743935.1 of Sinodicranocentrus sp. ZH6. NCBI lineage: Eukaryota > Metazoa > Arthropoda > Collembola > Entomobryomorpha > Entomobryidae > Sinodicranocentrus > Sinodicranocentrus sp. ZH6. The sequence continues at coordinate 8,859 of JAHZNA010001317.1, forward strand.
AAACGCCATGAAATAAAGCTGTTACACAATGAAGTCGTTATAAAAAAGCGACTTCACTCACCAAACAGGATAAGTTTTGAGGATGTGATAGGCATGTGCACGAGTCGTATTAAATTTAAATTCATTACTCCCTATAATATAATCCTCTGAACTTTCTCCTTTGAATAAATTGACAGCTGCTATCTATACCGCCGACATGTCGATGTCGCTCTGTTCTAACAAAAACGCTGTGTGAAGTCTTGTGATGTCGAGACTCTAAGCGCACCCCTATTGACGNAAATTTAAATTCATTACTCCCTATAATATAATCCTCTGAACTTTCTCCTTTGAATAAATTGACAGCTGCTATCTATACCGCCGACATGTCGATGTCGCTCTGTTCTAACAAAAACGCTGTGTGAAGTCTTGTGATGTCGAGACTCTAAGCGCACCCCTATTGACGTTTTGTTCAAGCGTCATACTTTACAAGAAGTTGGCTAACCCAAAAATGTCTGTCATCAGTAAGGTTAAATACAAGCTTGTTTTTGAATTTCTCACGAGAAAATGTCTACCAATGTATTTTTACCTGGTAATTGCCGTTGCAAAATGCAATTTAAGAATAGTCAGAATTTCCAAATAAATACCTCTTCAATCATACACAGTGGGTGGGTATATGATACACATTTATTTCAAAATATTACACACCCGCCTAGATTCAAAACAAAATTTGTCTTGCTTTTGAGATTTATGAATTTACTCTGATGTTACCAGATTTCCTTCTTTGTTTTCAGCCCACATTGTGCCAAGTGACCACCACAAGAATAAATCTTTCAACCCATTCATTCTAACTTCCCCCAAATCTCCAGCAACATACGCACATTCACATTCATTACCTATGCAAGAAAGCTTAGCCCAGTAATTGAGTTGGGAATCCGCCTGACTTTTAGCACGGCATCCCATTAGCAATACATGCATAAATATTTCACACACGCATTATCCGGTTCACCTCATCCACACACGCAAATTTTTCTGTCTTTACCTTTCCACAAAGAAGTTTAACCTTCTTACTCGCCTTCCCAGAATACAACGTGATCTCCATTCTGATTTTTCTAAGAAGTAAACGAACCCAAGATTTCTACCGTTTGAATTATACATTGCAAAACTCTAGGAAAAAATACCCTGGCGTGTCTCTAACCAGCCAACCAGTAGTAATAATATCTAACCAAGGAATTTCCCATTATTTGGATGTATGAACAAACCACTTTTCTCCAACAGTCCTTATTACTCTCCTCTTTCGTCAAAAGTATTACTCCATGTGAGGAGTGAGTGTATGTATGTGTGTGTGGAGTCACCGTGAAAATGAAGCAATTTCGCGTGTTTTCTGCCACAATGAACACCTTTATACATTATTTCTAATACGAGCTCTCCGTCTTCCCTTTTGGACTGCTTTACTTCCACAATATTAAAGAGAATGGGCAAGTAGTTTTGAGGAAAAAAACGGAGTTCAAAAGAGAAAAAAAGTGGAGTATAGCTTAGCCCCCACCGAGACCGCCAAACCACCTCCTATACTTCGGGCATTGACTGCTAGAAAGAAAAAGCATATGCTATAGCTTGTTAACTTATTGCAAAACTACCTTTGACATTGCACTACTACCTCCTTAGAGAAAGTGAGTGACTGGAAAGTGGCATGGAATGGAGCCATCGGCAAAGTAAAACGAGGTGAAGGAATAAGACGTTGGCCTAGTTTTATATGTAGAAAATATAAGGTAGATTTTGTTAGCAACAATATTTTTCTCTCCATAAGGCATCAGAACACGCTACGCATGCAACTATACCAAGTCAAGTATTGAGTGTATAATGAGGTGTCTAGAAGACGGTAAAAATTGACTTAAGTTCATAAGTTGGATTTGCAGAGGAGAAAAAAAATGAGCACACTTTCGAGTGAAATGGCTTCTCTCGAAAGGAAGTTGTAGTATGAGAGCTATGAGCACCGACGGAAGGAAAAAGAAAAGAACCGGGATTGGGGAAAGGTCTCTTTCTCCCTATTTCTGCCCTATCTTTATTTTCCTTTTCTTAATCAAACACTCGCAGCAGGAAGGGGGAAAAGGACGAGGAGTGGATTGGCAATGAATGAGTTTTTTTTGTTGCGGCAACTATTCCTTCAGCTACAAAAAGCCGGGAAAATGAGAGAGTCAAGTTAACTTGATTTCTTTTATGAGGGTAATAGAAAGTATTTTATTGGCTCGTGATTTCTGGATTATATTTTTTTCTTGGGTAATTCCTTCTCCGTGATGAACGAGTGGGAAGAATGTGTGCTAAAATCGTAACCTTTTAATCAAATCATTAAATTTCTTGATGGAGAAAGAGCAAATATGGAAATTTGAGATGATGCTTGGAATTTCTCTAAAAACCGAGTTTATTCACCTGATATACTTTTTACTTTACTGGGATGAAAAATAAAGTTGACTTTTTAATACGGTTCATGAGCTGAAATAGATTCTTAGGTAAGATTTATCCTTTTACAAGGATAGAATACCAGATGGAGAATTCTTTATAAATAATTATGTGTATCAGCAGCATTGGAAGTAGTTCTGTAACGAAGAATGCAATTCTAAAGCAACGTTTTTGTTTCCACTGACTCTCTCAAGGGGCAGTGGAAATCAGAAGTGGGATCAAAATCTGTTCTCTGATATTGGTTTGATGCGGAAAAGAAACAATGATGTTGGATGTAATCCCACTTCATAAAGTATGAATGGATGGATGAATGCATCGCTTGCACTTGGTGTAGCAATGCTAACCATGATGATATGTAATACCTACTGCAATATGTTGTACAGCTTTCGATCCTCTTATTGGATTCTACTTTGCTTTCTCTATAGAAAAGCAATCTTGTCTGATAGGAAAGGCAGTGGAGTGCGCCAAGCTGAATTTTCAAGTATCTTTTCAACAACTTATCTTGGAAGAGCATCAACAAGGGAAGATACTTTTGGATGGTTTGAGAGATACAATGATGCAAAATCTATATGCACCCATGCATTCACTCTGTATTTTGTTCTTTGTGTAGTTATGAACTTGGGTGGCTAGTCAAGTGTGAGAGGAGAATATCTAGAGGTTGATATACATGAAGGGAAATTTACGTGTGGTCTCTGTTTCCACAAACTCGTCTTTTTATATGGTTTCCAATATTTGAGTAATATTACAACACAAGTCCTTATGCATAACCATATCCACAAACAATTCTAATTTTGTGGTATGTCTCTTTCTCGTTGACTCTGTCTGCCTCTTTGGGAAACTCCATCCAACAAACCAAATCCGACCAAAAATCTCTGCATTCAAATCGAAACGAATCAACAGAAATGAGGTTTTCCATGTGGTCTCCTATCAAATTGTTTGTCACCAACAGACTCTCCCTCCAGTGAGAGGGTTATATATGTGGAAAGAGGAGCAAATAGCAACTGCCGACGAAATGAACAAGATGACAACCGACTGGAAAATGGCAACGGGATGCAATGACAGTGTCGCTCCAAAACTAGTGGAATGCAGGGAACAAGCGGGGAGAAAATCAGTGAGCTAGAAAGGATCCCAAAATCATTGCAAGTTTGCCTGTAGTCGGAATCACAGTTAGCCAACTTCCATGCCAGACCAAGCTGATGCATAATAAAAAAGGATGCATTCACACTTTATGAAAATGTAGATATCCTCAGTCAATGAAGTAATAACATTTACTAAGGATATTGCGGAGAGTATTCATATTTAGGTATATTTATAAATATATATTCATCCGTCCATATTTAAAAAATTCCCATTCCACTCTTGGTAATCCTCTTCAGAGAAAAAAAACAACAACTCATTTGACTCGACTGGTGTTACAAATATTTCTGTTTGTACTTTTGCCGCATGTTTTATCCAATTTATATACAAATTTGGCTCAATATCCATCCCAAATTTATTCCTTGTACTCTATAACTATAACTTTGAGTTACCGTTATGTACAGCATTACCATAATAGTGAGAGTTCCTAGGATTTTGTTCATCCGATTATTTCAAAATGTTTGTGCAAAGTTCAGTAGCAGTATGTGATTCGTCCTTATAACCTTCACATCTCCTTCAACAAACATATTCCATGAAGTACTTGTGCAGAACAACCACTTCATTTTCCCAATCATGTAAGCCAATGCATGGAAGGGGAAGTGAGTACAAGTGAATTGGAACTACATTAGTTACATTGTATGTATTATTCTGCATTCGGTCGAATGAAACTAGAATAGCTCTCTACATTATTTGTGGTGGATACACCCTCAAAAAGATTGACGATGACAAAATGCATGGTACAAATCCAAATAAGAATATATCCTTGCTGAATTTCCTCTTTTCGAGTAATCATGGTCATTATCCTATCCTACCAAAAATAAACAACGCATGAAGCAAATTTTTTGAATATACTCTCATGGCAAATGTGTGCTATGAAAATGGCGGAAATGTAGAAAACATATTCATGTTTGAAATTATTGACGTGGCTTTCTGTAAATAATCCACTAATACATAGCTATTTTCCCTTCTTCCTGTTTCAACTTATTTCCCAGCTTCCTGTCTCAGTCTCCATTGGATCAATGTGGCTTATGATTGTTAAGATGGAAAAGTGCATTCCCTCAATACTGCTACAATTTCACCTTCTTTCCTCCTGGTTTTAATCCAACTAGGGTGTATTCTTAAATATTGATGAGTGCAATTTCGGTGTAAGGCTTAGCTTGGCACAAATGGCCAGCGGAAGTTTAGCCTTTTATTATTGTTGCAGAAACCCCATTCATCTCGTAGAGTATATAAAAGAACTAAAGAAGAGAAGAAACCTTTCGTGTTTCACCCATATCCGCTCCACAAATCCGTCCCAACCTCATGAAGCTCTTTGTAAAAGAAGGAGGAACACGAGGAGAAAGCAAACTGAGAGAAAATTCTACCCGTATTCCGGTTTCCGATTAACTCTTACTTAATATTTGATCTTGTATGTGTATTTGCCTCTCTACCTCGTTTGTAAAATGCATTAAGACAAGGCTCCCACAGAATCCGGAGAACTATGGATGGGTGTATATGTTTCCAGAGGGCTTGGGATTTTTTATTCGATTTCTTTTTCACCGCCCTCCATTATTCCATGCTCACCTCATCAAATATGCTGGCAATATAACGGGACAGATATCCCTCTCACATTTCATTTTTTATTGCTGCGTCACTCACAATAAATATGAGAGTATATCAAAAGGATTTAATGGAAAAATGGATAAAATTTGTCAAAGACAAGAGCACCCCTAGCCGACCTAAATATAAAGGATAAAAAATACAACAAGCACACAACTTTCCCTCGCATGTAGTATGCATGGCAGAGTCAACATGGAAATATCTTCCAGTTGAAATTCGCCACTTGGTGAATGAAAGGCATCACGAGAGTCGTGTAAGGTACCTAACACAAGTTTTACGATACCTTACGAGAGAAGTTTTGTATGAATGTAACCGGCAGCAGCCCCTGCTCGACTAACCTAATACCCTACCCGTGTAACCCCGCTACTATTGTAGTTTTTTGTGGAATTTCATTCGAAAATATGTTGGTTTCTTTAGTATACACACATTTATTCCATATAACGTTAAAGTGGGTCAGGTAACCGCATAGGTATACCAGTAAACTTAGAAATGCTCTCGACTCGAGAAGAAAAAACAAGACAAAGCTGGAGCTACCAGAGTGAAAAGTGAGTGAAAAGAGTGACTGAGTGAGGAAGAGAGACAGAGGAGCTGGAAGGAAACACAAGAGCAAACAACAAGAGAAAGAAGAAAGAGGAGGGAGAGGAGACATAGTGAGACATAATACCCTTATGTGCCACCACCGCGCACCACACTCCTACTCCCATCCTATCATCAACGCTCCCATTACCGAAAAACTCTACTAGTCTCTTTCCCATTCTTTTTTGTTGTATGTTTTTTTTTCTTCGTGTGCTGAACAAAGCTCGCAAAAAAATGTACCTGGAAGAATAAAAAAACCAAAGAGCTTTGCCCCAGCTCTCACTTGTTAGTTGTAGTCAACGTCGTTGTGAAAAATAGAATGCGAATACTAAAGAACTTCACTCTGATTCCAGTCCCTCGAGCCCTCCAGCTATACAGTGGAGAGGTGGAAACGGGCTAAAAGGAAAGGAAACTGGGAAAGAAATGCCTACACATAGATACACATAATATGTAAAAAAAAATGTTTCAGAGGCACACATCCTGTCTGTGTGCGCTTTTTTCTAGTCAACTTGACTTTCTACTCTGTCAGCCTCTTTCTCTTTCTTAAGTATGCAAAAAGGAAGAGTCTAGACGTAGATCTAACTAGGCACTCATGCAAAAGAAGAGAATATAGAAAAATGGGGAAAGACACATGAAAGGAAGGAAGCCCGGGTAAAAAGGAGAATACATTTTGTCCTCTGTACAATTCTAACCGTCTTAGTAAGGAATTGATTTTCCAGTGTACACAAGCAAGACAGTTTGTACAAGGTAATGGAACGAAATGAGGAAAAATGGGTGTGCAAAGTGAGAGAAAATGGATGTGAAGGGATGTTAGTGAATGTCGTCTATAACGAGTGGGAAAGTCGTCATGATTGAAAGTGGAGATGACACAAACAAACATGGCAGGATTTTACCATTACTTCGTTGCTATTATTAAGGGAAACCATTTCATGATCTGTCTCTTCCAAGATTACCCTTTGCAACAAACACATACAAACTTGTTTTAGAAAAATAGGCTCAAATTACCTAATCGCTACAGCTGCAGGTTACAGGAAAAATCAATTTTACCGAATGCAGCGCTATTGCAGTCTCAGTTTTCGCGTTAGCTTTGCTCACGTAGAGAAAGCAAGATGTAGAAGCTGTAAAAAATGGCAAATTTTTATACCTAAGGTAATTTCCAAACCCGAGC
>JAHZNA010001318.1:0-30655 GCA_027743935.1 Sinodicranocentrus sp. ZH6
AGATATGATGTGAATAGGTGATAGAAACGGACTTTGATTCTTGGTTTCTTTTTGTGCTGCGCACCATTTGTGTAGGAGAAATTGAGATAATAAAGATCATAGGAGATGGTGACTAACATGTTTAGATTTTTTGTATGACTAAAGCACATTCATTGCACGAATTCATAAACTTACCCATATGTTCGTTCTGTGTCAAGAAATAATTATGTACAGATTGTGGACATTCTTAACTTGATACTCATACGTGCATATGAAAATGCATTCTCATCAACAAGATGCATGTTAATGTCATATAAATGACACATCCTCAGAAAATGCACATTAATTGATGAAGACCAGATAGAGTGTTGACAGGAGCTGGAATGCTTACAGAATATAAATTACAATGTTATCAGAGAAAAACAAGCGTATATGCATATTTTCTCTGCAATGTTATTACGCAACTCATAAGTTGCATGATCAAGTTGTGCATATTCTCATAGTCGTTTTGTAAGGTGTATCACAGTATCAAACCCGGACCACACACAATGTCATGAGCTGCACCTTATATTTCATGAAAACTATCCGCCATGATTTCATATGATGAACATCCTCTACCCCTTAATGTAAGACTTCGAATCGCATGTTAATTATGACTTCATATACCTGTCCCCTTCCAAGACCATGAGAAAACGATGCGATGATGATATTTAACTATCTCTATATACTTATTTACGAGGCTGGCAATTGTAAAGTGCCGTTTCTGCGTTTATTAGAAATAATGTCAAAGAAATAAGTTAATTAATCGATCATTGCGATATTCCGGCATTTTTACAACTCAAAATGTTTAATCTTGAGAGTGATATTTAATTGCAGATACAAACTTATTTAGGTCATAGTCCATGACTGGTAAAATCACATACAAAATACACTTTTATAAATAATGGTTCCGAATCTAAAAAGAATTTTACTCTCTTATTCGATCATGTTTAATCAATCCCTTACAATCAATCATGATTGAATACTCACGCTTATATATAAAGGCACCATTATTAATTCTAACTCAATCTCATTTTTGGTTAGATTGGAAATACACTTAATCGAAGTACTTAAAGAACTAATTGTAAGTCCTGTAATAAAATCCACGATAACCGACGTACTCTTCAGTGGTTTCATAGAATGAATCATCACCGTCTACATTATATTTTCGGAAAAAATCTTTGCAAGCTTTCATTGAGTAAGACCAAGTTCGACCAGTTTCAAAATACAATGTAAATGCCACAGCTAAAATTCCAATAACAAAGAGAAGAAGTAATGGAAGATAATGATGACATGAGTTGCTTGGTATTGGTTCTTTCTTGATAACATCTACTTTTAATTGCCAACTATCCTCGTCAACGTAAAATGGGGCTAAGTGCGTGTCAGGAAGAACAGCACAGTTTCCAGTATCACGAATTTCATCGAAACTTCTCCATACAGGCTGCAGTGGCAAAGTCCACTGAACTGCTAGGTTCTGAGCTTCTTTCTCTTGGCTCAATGAAATTATCACGCTGTACTTGGAAATATTTTCTGGTTGTAAGCAACATGCCCACCAGCACATGAATGTCCGATGACGCTTTGAAAAAACCAAAAATGTGACGTCCTCGCTTTTACTTGGAAGTAATAGTTTTATAGAAAATGGCTGATAAGCCTCCAAATCTACAACAATTTGTACAAATACAGAAAATTAATTCAGCCTAGTCCAAAATTACAGTAAAACAACAGGATGCAGCGTTACCTTTTGTTTGTTGTATAATCACAGTCGCATTTCCATTTGTTGATTTCTCTTCACAACCAATTACTTTGTGGTTATCCATCATATGCTGCAAAAAATCGTCCGGGGAAAGATCTTTCCTGAGACAGTCGGGTTCCATACAATCCAACGATCTATATAAAAAGAATCTCAGAAATTACTTAACCTCGTCAGAATCCGAAAATGAATTCATTGTATAGTATCATCATCAGCAGCATAGGATTTACCTGAACATGCAATTTGAAACGTGATGATTAAGTGAAGCACCCTTTATCACCACTGCACATCCTAAATGCGCATTCCGACACTTGAAATTACTATTCTCAATTATAGACTCCAGAGGAAAGTTTCGCACATCCGTAAAAGGAGCTTTACAAAGTGAGCAAAAGTCTAACAGCTCCATACAAGAGGTACAGGTAAAATGACCCTTCTCACAGCAGTAGATTGGAGGTGCAGGAAATTCATTGCACACAGGACACTCCATAATTCTTAACAATTCAGTATCAGAGATTGGCTTTTCGACTTCGCCCATGTAGGAAAAACTACAAATAAGGACAAGTTCAAATCAAAAGCACCGTTAACAACCAACCTCACCTGTATTTTATTACCAAAATATGAAACAGGCTTTTGTAAAGGAGATTTTACCTACTACTTCCAGGTGAAGAGTTTTCTTGTCGATAGCAGAACCTCCTTTTTGGTCCCGTTTTCTCCTTCTCCACCTCTACTTGAGCTTGAGCCATGTCGCTGTGCTGAGGAGATTGTGCCTCAAAACTTTAAATTTAAAATTAGGAGGAGAATACCAGTGACCAGTGAAGAACAAAAGAACTTAAAAATCAGCCGCACACAAAGGTACTAAGAAGGGACATATCCGATTCAATGTTATTGAGTGTTCATTATTATTTAACTAAAATGCCAAAAAATGAATCATGTAAATTAAGATACAAATCCAGCGACCAAAATATCGCATGCCGTGTCACCGATAAGTCGCAACTAATATGATAACCTAAATACTTACTTCTTTTGCGTATTGAGCATTTAAGTAATACAAAGAAGCTGTGCACAAAAGTATACGTGTTGACAAGTTTTATAAGCTTCATGTTAATACACTCTATTTTGTTTACAATAATACAACAAGGCACAATGAGGACCAACCACAGACCTGTTTCTGCTGCATGTGAAGTGGATATCTCTTTCCCATAGCGCGAACTAGAGATCAGCAGACTACCTACTGGGTAACATATGACGTTTCACAACAAATTAATCTTTTTAACTGACCAGTTAGGCCCCTCAAGTGTCGTCGTCATGTTTGATATATGTGAATTTTTGTAAATTTGGAATTGGTTGGTTGGAAAGGGGAAGGGACGTGTGTGCTTTGGTAGTTTGTATGAGAAATAAGTGCTTTAATTAAATAATATCCCTTCCGAAGTTCCATTGTTTTACGACAACTTTTTAAAATAGACTGTTTCCTTAAGGTAAGTTCAAGTTCAAAGTTTAAAAGTTAACTTGCAATGAGCATTTTGGCATGATTTTGTCAATAACAATTTTGCGAATTGGGTCATGGGTAGCCAATTTTGGTTAGTTTTGTTTGAAGCATTAGTGGGCATGATTTTGCATAACATAAGTGGTTGATCATTTTTTTGTTTATTTTAGATGGACACTGGAAGCCTTAGTCGAAACATAACTGTACATAGCTGTGCCCTTGATGCTAGAGTGAAAATAAAAGTGTAAGTGGAATTATGAATAAAAATAAAGGTTCATAATTTGTAATGTTGAATGTGGTCACCACATTATGGATTCAATGATGACTAACCCAGAACTAAGATATAAAAGAGCGGATTATATATGTAGTGTCTTCTATTTTTGATAGTGGATGCTTGGAAAGTAGAGTAAAACGTCCTGACTTTGAAAAGCTGTTGGAAGATCCATTGCTCAAATTTTCTGGACTTTGCTTAAACGAACAAAGTGCAGAGCTGAGAGTTGAATTGCAAGTTTTTTCAAACAACCAGCCAATATGTCTTCCAGTTTCCACATCATATAAGGCATTTACTACACGATGGAGGTACGTAAATGCGGTATTCAGGATTTAATTTCAGAATATTTATGTCTTATGTCGAAAAGAATTGTGTTAGTCGGATAACTACGATACTGTATGTTATTTTTTTAGCTGGAATGAATGGGTAACTCTTCCATTACGTTTTAGCGATCTTCCATTAAATTCGAATCTATGTCTTACTGTTTATGACTGTGGGGGACCTTCGAAACAAATACCAGTTGGAGGTACCACTATAAGGTTCTTTGGTAAAAATGGGGTATTTAGGCAGGTATAACATACACACATATATTGTTCGTACATGCTATTCCTCTAAAATTATGAAGAGTTTTATACTTGACACAAATGCGCCAACCAACAATGTTTCACTGTTGTAGGGAATGATCGATTTAAAAGTTTGGCTAGCGCAATTAGCTGATGGAAATGACCAAACACTCACTCCTGGAAAAGGACCAAAAGGAAATCGTATGTATCGACTCAAAAAAGTATAACCTTGCACATAAGTACTCAATATTTGGTCTTAAAATTTATTACGTTTATCAACTCATATATTTTTTAATAATTAAAGTTGGCCAAAAAACATCAAATGGGGCAAATTGCTAAGGTGGATTGGTTGGACAGGTTGACATTTTGTGAAATAGAAGCGATTTGCGAAAAAGAGAAAAGGGAGAGTGATTTTATGTTTTTGAACATTGAATTTCCTATAGCAGAATATTCAGGGGTCCAGGTAATTTTCTCATAGATATTTGCGTAATGTTTCTCCGAATTTATATTGGCTGCTGTGATGTGAAAGCTTTAATTCGCGTACTATTCATGTTCATTATGTAGTACGCAATTACCTTCTACGAAAAGAATGTCGAAGACTTGGAAGGTGCAGGGGACAGTAGAGCTTTACTCGGGGAGACTGTGTGGTTACCAGATCATGAAATTTTGCTGGTAAGTAAAAAGTAAATACATATTTTTTTAAAAAGAATATGCACTATGCTCATTCTCACTATGTTACTGAAGATTTTCTTGTCATTTTGATGTTCCACTGTTCTTCCTTCACCAACCAAATACTCTTGCAGATGATTTATATGCTATTCATATTCTTAAAATTAGTTACTGCACTATACAGGTTAATGCTGCATGTGCTTGCATTTCATAATGTTTAAAAGGATTTAAAAGGTTTACGTTATGGTAGATTAATGCGTTTGGAACTACTTGCTTTTGATTATTTTACAATATTTTTATTTGTTCACAAATTATTTAAAAACTGATATGGGTGCTTTATGTGGACTTTGAACTTTTTGCATTCGCTACATTCAAGACTTGCTCATCCTTGCAATGACTCATCAGTAATTTTCCCAGTCACATTTAACCTTTTGTTTACTGAAAGTTTAAGAGGTCTTTATCTGTAATCTATATTTTATTTTGTATTACTCAAAACTCAAAGCGACTCTTATTTCCAGTTTTATATTTTTTAATGTTAGGAAAAGCGTAATCGTGGAAAGCTGTATGGTATAAAATAAAATATTGTAAATAGGATAAAGCTCGTAAATCAGCTTAGTTGCTTTTCGGCTTCTGTGATTTTCTATTGCGCTATTAAATAAGAAGCCCAGTGTGTTTACTGAATTCGTATTTTGACCAGGTATAAATAATATTTATTTTGAAAAGCATCTAACGTTTCTTTGTCAAGATATAAATTAACCAATGGGAAACAATCCTTCTCATTCATTTACAAAGGTAATTCATATGAAACTGCTTTTAATTTATGGGGAAAATGGGTAGATTTTTTATGAGAAACATTTATTAGGCATTTTATTTTACCAACGGCTTCCGCACTGCATCGATCCCGAACATGTCAATATGAAGTACTCAATCATACCTTATCTTCAATCTTCGTTGATATCAACGAATAAATTCATACGTCCTAAGTGTTGCACAGACCCGTTATCAGAATGAATGTTTCACAAGATAACGATTGAATGAAAGTCCAGAGGTCTGTATATTTATTTATTCCGTGTAAATCATACGGCCACCTTCAGTTTATCATGAAAAGAGCCACAGTCAAACCTCAACTTCCGTGTGCGCGTGCCTGATAACTGCTAACAACCTATTTTTGTAGATTTTTTCCCCTTTTATTTACAGTTAGCTTCTATCATTTAATTTTTTACTCTTGCCTGTTAAGATAAATTCGAACTTTTAGACATGAATATTTGCAATCCTGCTGAACCTACGTAGCATTTACTTACAATTAGTAAAATGTGGTGTGATTACGGATACCCGTTTTATTATATGGAGCTTAAACATTTAGCCCAATATGAATATTTGTTTTTGGACTTAAAACAGGTATAATTAATGAGGTGTGACTGATTTTACTAATTTATTGTATAAATTTAAAATATTTACGATCCTTTAGGACAACTTGGTCGAAAATAAACATCACACGTTATCCAGATGTACACGAACCGGCTTATCTGATGTAGATTTGAAACCAAATGCAGCCGTTCGTGATCAGCTCAACGCGATTGTAAACTATCCACCGACGAAACAGTTGTCTGCTGAAGAACAAGATCAAATATGGAAATTCAGATATTATTTAAGCTCCAATAAGAAGGTATTAGGATTTCATTCATACATTATTTCAGTCGAAAAAAACGAATTTGAAGATTTCCTCTATCATAATTTTTAAATTATGGTATGAAATGTCATGTCATCACACCTTTGTATGATTCGTTGTAGGCATTGGCTAAGTTTCTAAAATGCGTAAAATGGGAAATTGTTGGTGAAGAGAAGCAAGCGCTTGAGCTTTTAGAAAAATGGGCTCCCATGGATGTACAAGATGCGTTGGAACTTTTAGGTCCTCAGTTTACTCATCCCCGTGTTCGAAGTTATGCCGTGCAGCGGTTGCAGCAAGCACCGGATGAGGTGAACGTGCCTTATATTTTGGTGTATATCAATAATCTTACGTCATGATGTTTATTTTGTGAATTTTCTCTCTAATTCTAGGATTTATTGTTGTACCTCCTTCAACTTGTACAAGCTTTAAAGTATGAGAATATCGATTTAACCGATTCCTCAGACCTTTCTGGGAAAGAGATTCAGCAGTCAGTGATACCCGATGAACTCCGATCAACGGTCAGCCTTGGGCCTGCTTTCGAAAAAGATAAAGAATTTGTTCCAACCTCACCCTCACACATAGTTGCAAGTATTGCTTCTCCATCTAGTGGGTTGGGGTCAGCTAGTGACTTCATCAGCAATTCAGATGCATCATTGTCCTCAAATATAAGTGCAGTTGCAAGTACTCATGCTGCTTCTGAATGTGATCCTGTGCCAGATAAAGTAATGCCGCCACCGGACTTGTTGGGACGGGATAAACTTGATCTTGCAAAATTCTTAATACACAGGGCTTGTGAAAACACAACACTTGTCAATTATTTTTATTGGTACAAGAAAATGATATTTTCATACAAGTCTTACGCGATACGCAATGGAAAGTAGTATAGGCTAACTGTTTCTTTTATTAATAGGTATCTTGTTATCGAATGTGAAGATCATGACGTAGGTGTTAAGGTAGATCAACGTTCTAGGGATATGTACAAAATTGTGATGCGGAAATTTATTCATGTAAGTTTGAAAATTCAGATTTCAGATTATATACCGACTGTGGTTTTAAGTGTCACTTTTCACATATTGTGTGTGTGTGTGTGTAGTGTATGGCAAGTGGGAAATCAGAATGGCAGAAACGTAGAGAAGTTCTCTCCAGGCAGCAAAAATTTATCCTTAGACTTGTTGATGTAGTCAAAACTGTTGCGAAAGAAAGTGCAAACCGACAAAAGAAAATTGAAAAACTCCAAGCTCTTCTTTCGGATGACTCATCACAGAAAGTTAATTTCGCCAAATTTGACCCCCTGCCTTTTCCGGTGGACCCAGAAATTTATATTACAGGAATCGTAGCCAAAGAGTAAGCTATTTACTTTGCCGTGTTAATAATAAGATATACTTCAACGACTCCAGTTGTAGGAAAATTTTTCAGGGGAATGAAGCTAATTTTCGCTTTTGCAGAGCCACCCTCTTCAAATCTAGTCAAATGCCATGCAGAATCACTTTTCTTACCACATCTGGTGAACCGTACATTGCCATTTTCAAGCATGGGGATGACTTGAGACAAGACCAACTCATTCTTCAAATGATTACTTTAATGGATAAGCTTTTGAGAAAAGAAAACTTGGATTTAAAGCTTACACCTTATAGAGTTTTATCTACCAGTACAACGCACGGTAATGCCCGATTTCAAACTATTTTCATAGATAATGTGAAACGTTCGCGATGGGTTATAGTAATTATCAAATCAATGGTCTTGAATATAGGTTTTGTTCAGTTCATCCCATCTACAACAGTCGCAGAAGTACTGGCTACTGAAGGAACTATACAAAGCTTTTTCAAAAAACATCATCCCTCTGAAAAAGACCTTTATGGAATCTCCTCTTCCGTTATGGATACCTACGTAAAAAGTTGTGGTATGTTGTGCAGCGTTAGTAAATGTGCAGGCTGGAATACATGCCTATCTAAATCCTAATTTAATTTTTCTGTACTTTGCAGCTGGCTATTGTATGATAACGTATCTTCTTGGCGTTGGCGATAGACATCTCGACAATTTACTTTTAACCAAAGACGGAAAGCTTTTTCATATTGATTTCGGCTTTATTTTGGGACGGGATCCTAAACCAATGCCACCTCCAATGAAACTTAGTAAAGAAATGGTAGAAGCAATGGGTGGAATACAGTCTGAATATTATCAAGAATTTCGAAAATTATGCTACACTGCTTTTCTTCATCTTAGGAGGCAAGTTACAGTTGCTCATTAGTCATTAACTATTTACATCATACATATATTTTTTAAAATATAGTCTGTATTAATCATTTAGAACAATTTTCTAAACTGGTGTATTCATTTCAGGCATGCAAACCTCATTCTGAATTTGTTCTCGTTAATGGTCGGAGCCAGCGTACCAGATATAGCTTTAGAACCAGACAAGGCGGTGAAAAAAGTTTTGGATAAGTTTTGCTTGGATCTCAACGATGAAGCGGCGGTAAAGCACATGCAAGAATTAATTGACGTGTCAGTAACCGCATTTATGCCTGCCTTATTGGAACAAATGCACAAATTCACTCAGATGTTACGAAAATAACTGTCAACTGTAGTAGGTACTCTATTAAATCATTTTCATGAAGTGACAAATTGCCTTGAACGTAACCATCGAATGTTTGAAATGGAAACGTTTTGCATGTTATATTTGCTCGTGTTATATGCCTTGATTTTTCTTCAGTCCAGAAGTCAAATTTTGTAGTAAGCAAATGACTGTCAAAGTCTTTCACAGTTTCTGTTTCAATATCATTGTAAAAGTTTGGGGCTATTATTATAGTACATTTTCAACATAGGTGGTAATTTTTTTAACCGCTACTATATCTCTAATTTAAAAATTAAAACTTGGTACTTGTACGAAAATTGAAAGAATCTAGCTGAATTTCACTTGTTCTTTTCATTAAATAAAACCTGACCATTATTTGACTGATATGCCATGCTAAATCGAAAAACGTTGATATTTAAAACAAAGCGACGTCTTTATTCACAAGTACGATCGTAAATTAGAAAATATTTTAAGTCTGATACAGATACATCGTAACTTTAACATACCTTCTCTATGATAAAGGTACTTATATAATTTGACAGTATCAACAAATCAGTCAATCTAAGAAATGCAAACTAACAGAAATAATGAAATAACAGAGGACATTCTAAACCTAAAGTATATCGTGATATCGATTACTTTTAACAATAATATTTTTAATATTCAATATATTTATTGGAACGGAATATTTATAATTATGCAAACGTAGAAATTTCCGCTACTTAAAATGCATTGAAAATATATAGAAAAAATGGATGGACAAAGACATCAAAACCAAACGCAACATTTATTTACTTATCTTCAGTAGCGGCCGCCAGGTCTACGCATGGGAATTACACGACTTGGTGGTGTTATCGCAATATCAAGATAATCTCCAATCGTGAAACGTAACTGACTCAATGTTTTGTTGTCGTCGGGAGTTTTCTGACCAGACACTGTCGTACCGACCGATCGTGCACGGTATCCTCGAAACTTGTCTGGATACACCAAAGAGAAATCAAATACGGTACCATGTCTTCTCGCATCTGGATTAACTTCTTTCACCAAACCTGATATTTCTTTAAGAGTCGCATCCATCCTGGCAAACAAATGACATAACATTCAATCAAACAATCATCCTCTTATAATTCAATCCTCACTGCATTTAATTTAAATCAGCAGGAAATGAATAAATAATTAATTGCTCAGATTAACAAAAACAAATGCCGCGTATTTACCAAGTGTAAATTTGTAGCTCATTAGCAGGGACACTCCCATTTGAATACTCCTGAAGCGAATTATGACGCCCCGTACTGCAAAATACGCGCAAAAGAAGAGGACATGTCTGCAAAGGGAAAAAAAATAAATGATACAGCATACCGAACGATGGACAATCAAAGTTACAATAAATGCAATGCAATAAAATTTTTAATTCAGCGTTTGAAGCTGAAGAATGTAAACTTGAAAGTCAAAAAATAGTTCTGACACCGACATAAGTTGAAATTACCTTTTCTCTGTCAATTGGCTTCTCCGTTTCTTTGTTTACATCCTCCACAATTACAGACTCTAGAGTTGTCATTTTCCGGTACAGTTCTAAAAACCTTGAAGTCAATAAATTCTTGACTCGGCACCACTGACCACAAAAACCAAAGCAGAGACTAACCGGCGACGAAAATTATACAACACAAATAAATGAAGCTCCCTGAAATCAGCTATTGGAACAATGTGATATGTATATATACGTTATTCAAAAATATTTAAAAAAATCTTCAGTTTCTCCGACCTGTCACCTTTCTTTAAAAGAATTTATAACGAAGTTAGTGCTACTATGCACAACACAAACACAACAATAAACACACCTGAAGCCTGAACTACTACACAAGTCAGATTTGATGCTTTCCTCAAATATCCGCCTTTAGTTTGGGGCAAAGTGGTAAAATACGAGAGTAGAATAGCTGCCAATGAGCAACGCGGATGCAAGATTCATTGCTGCATTGAAAAAATGCATATCGCACGAAGACAATGATTTAGTAGATCGTCTTCAAGAATGATGTAAAGATCTCATGTTTCGAAAACGAACAAAAAGGTTTTTTTGAAGGGACAGATATTTCAACAAAAATGATTTCCAATTTTTATTTTCACATTTCAAAAGCCATAAAAGAATACATTACTGGATACATTAAGTACGTCATTTTAAAATGCCATTATGCCGTATAAGTTTAAATAGTGTGTCGTGTATTTGTATTCACATATATATATATTACATGTATGCTTTAAAAACCATAATAAATTTGCATTTTTTTTTGATATTTTTGTTTAAATTTAGAAGAGTTTCATGTCTAATCATTTAGCAATTTAGTTTATTTTTACATATCACGTATGTATCATTAAAATTATACCATTTTGTTGAGATCTTACAGCCACACACATACAAATGGGTGAAGTGATGATAATAGGCAATCATTACTTCATTACACGGTTAATTATTTTTATACTAGTTTAGTACATCGATATCTACCTGAATATATTTGAGGTGCAGCTTGGTTGTTGGTGTAAAGGATAGGTTGTTTAGTTTTAGGATAAGATAATTTATGTTATGCATTATTATTTTTTATTTCATATAGATTATTCATTATTAACTCAGCATTAGGATATTAATTCGTCAATATTCGCTCACTTTAATGTACTTTATTTCATCTCATGACATATTATACCATACCATATTCCCAACATGTTCATTTCAAGTCCTTGTAAACTTGTAACTAGTCACTTAATTATTTTAATGTATTGTTATCTATCTGACCTTTACACGGAATCCTTTTATTCGGATTCTGCCGATGATAATTTCAATTCAGATTTTAAGCATTAAGCATTTTGATGTTCAATATATGTTTGCATAGCATGTTTGTTATTTTTCATAGCAGGGACTTGATAATTTTCCCTTCATGCGTAATGCTGCAATTAAAAGTGTATTTGATAAATATACATGTATTTTATATATATTGCTAATTATTTAAGCACGTATCGCACAAAGATGAAAAACATTTTCACCAAATTGAAATATACAGCTAAACATGTTTCTCTTTCATCTTCATCGGTAGGTTAATTTGTAGTTAGATATATTTTAAAGAACATACAAATCCACAAATATTGCTAATTTAAATTATGACGTACAATTAACATCCCAGTAAACATGCTACAGATAGACAGGGAGTTCAATTTTAACTGAATAAAAACAACATTTTTATACCAATTGTATCTTTGGCTCATGATATAATGACTGGTTGGAAAAAATTTTAATTAATTTTAAAACTAAAGCGAAAATTCCTTGAACCGAACGTACGAACATCACAAATGCTCTTAGGATTGTCATTATGCTACACATGAAATTAAACATGAATCCACAGAAATAGGGTGTATGAAGCCTCGATGTCATACTCAATTTTTTCTAACTACTCTTAATTGTCCTTTATAGTTAATTACGTTATCCTTAATGTTTGTCATTTTATACATGGTGCACACTACACATGGTTTCTTGTGATGTGATGGATGACACTATTGACACTTTGTTTTACTGCCATGAAGTGGTCGTAAGCCAGCAAGCATGCATTTTTATAAGTCTACATATTTTAAATATTATTACATTTAGCTAATTTATTATATTAAAAACATTTAGCTACCTGCTACTCCACTCACCACACCCACTTCAACTCCTCCTCAGCTATTTCATTATGTAGCAATTTATCACCCTTAAGTCTATATTGTAGACCTAAAGGAATGTTTGAGGGTACTAGAATAATATTTTTCAATTACAAAGTTTTTTCAGCTACTAAAAAACTGATTACTTGTACAACCTTCTTGCATCATTATTTCATCAAGATTCTTTTCATTAATTAGGTACACATTCCCCTACAGGAGTACTTGTTGAAGAATGCGATTTTTGCTATAAGCAAAATAGAACTTTTTAAAGATCTTGATAACGCGGGGGAAGATGCGACATTTTTGGTAGATTAAGATATTAAGTTACGGTAATTATGATAGTACATATCAGACTCAGATATCAAACAGATCTCTCTGTTTGTTCTCAAAATCCAACCTCGTATTTAGTCACGAAGCTTATGCCATTCGGCAATTTGGCGTCGTGGGCAGTTGAGAACTTCAGCCCAGTGATGAGTGGCCGTTAGAGAATTAGCTCCGTTGCCCAATTCAAGTCTGCCAATAACCTGAAATAACAGTTGAAACATGAGCTCAGTTAGACACTTCAAAGAATCTTTTGTTAGTATACAATTATCGTTTACTAGTTCTTTCAATACATCACCAGTCAAAGAATACGACATTTCTACCAAATCCCGCTGACTGACGCTAGATTATTACTAATAATTTTTTTTATTTAGTAGTTCACACAATACATAAATAAAAACGAGATTCTCAAAAACAAGACACACCGAATTTAGCAAGCAGTGCCCAATTAAATTTAATGAGCCATTGTATTTCCAGGATTTCCTTTTTATTGCCTGCTTTCCCATGCTCGGAAATGACTATTTTTATGTGCATTGGGGTAGGTAAAGATTGTAAGAAAGTCGTGTCGGTGGCTAACCAGCCATCGCAGGGAAAGCAATATGTGACCGTCAGTCCGAAAATGATGGTCTTTTAAATTCAAGGGAGTTGGTAAAAGCTCTGTAACAAGGTAAATCATTACATGAACCATGACCAAAACTTCCGCCTGTGGTACAATAATATTCCACTTTGTTGGATAACACTTTTGATTCTCAGTCAGTAGTGCAGTGTCGGCTATTCTGTTTCGGCTGCACCCTGCAATCTTGTTTCCCTAACGTATATTGTTGCTTTACTCTTGTTACAGTTTGAGAACTAATTTCGTTCTGCACACTAAACTTCTCATCATTAACAAGCTCTTATACTTGCTCTATTTATTATGGGTTCGCTAACCATGCTCCATTGTTGTTTCAGAAAGGAAAATAATACTCAATGCGACAGGATTTTTTATTAGATTTTTACAGTTTCAAGCTTGAACTGGTAAGAAAGAGTATCAAAAATAAATCTCTATAAGATTCTTGATTTCGAGTACTCTGGAAATAAAACTTTAGTCTCCTCACAGAAAGTCGATTTGCAGTTGGTTGCCAACAGAGTGAAAGCAACACTTCACCTCTGCCCTGGGTTAGCATCTGAAATGCGAGAATAATTTGGGTTTTTAGTTTATATCATAAAAAAGAAAATTATGTTTACCCACCCCTTCGAGAGACATAACTCAAGTTAGGGGGAGAGTAAACCAGAGTGAAACTTTCATCTTGAAAACTCTTCATAGTGAAAGGTAAACAAATGGAAATTGAGGAAATCATTTTCTACTTTTGATTTTTAAAACACAATGCTCACAATTTATGGGGGAAATTTACTCCAAGCACAAATAAAACTGAGAAGAATGAGCTAGTTAAAGTTATTTGCAAAAGTTTGATTTGTGGCTTTTAGTTAGTCATGTGCCATGTGCAGAATTGAAAATGTGAAAAGCTTTGCATAAATATCTGCAAATATTCAACGTTCAGTCAATGCTAAGAAATTCACAGAATTGCAAAAACATGATCATAAATCAGCCCAAGAACAAACAAAAGAACTTTAGAGTCTATTATTCTATCCAGTATGGTAATAAAGAAAATCATTTCAAACTTTGGAAATTCGTTGAATATTAAATACTCCCGGAGAAGAAAATGCATTGAATTGTAAAAGTCATAAAGTCTACTTCGTCTTGGCTAATGCATAAAACATGATTTTACACACAACTACCTTCAGGTTCCTTGGCTGAATATCCATGCTAATTTCCAGTTGCTGGTTGTCATTTTTAGGTATCTCGACACTGGACAACTGGAAGGAAACTTCGCCGACGACGTCATCTCGGGAAAATCGGTCAAAGCTCAACACCACGAAATGAAGTGTCGTTCCCTGTAAGAACACAGTCATATTATAATGAATAACGGCAATCTATTTTCAGAAGCGTATATATTGCTCATTTACGTCACGTAATATCTGATTCCACACATTTTTCCCTATTTTCTCCACAAAAACCACAAATACTGCGATGGAAAACAGTATCCGTATCCGCAGTCTATTAGCATTTAAGTGGTTCTGGTTGACTCGATTATATCAATATAACATTCAATAACTATCCCATCACTATTCTATTATTGTGGTGTAGTACAAAGTACAACCCATTTAGATGCCTAGAAAGTCATTAAAGTTGCAATTCTCATGTATCTTATCAGACATGTTGCTTTCGTGCACCAGCTTCCCTGAATGAGTCTCAATGTACGGTCTGCATAGAAATTAACCTAAATTTCTAAACTCTTGCTTTTTACAGGTTTACCTTTCATTTTGGAGGTATGCTAGGAAGGGCCTTAAATTTCTACACTGGTCTACTGCAGAGTCATACCATACCATCATGATTTACTTTTACTACGATGATCCTCTATTTGAGGGGCGCGGACGTACACAAACATGGAGTTGCGGTAGAAAAGTAGCAGAGTACACCTCCTTAACAATCAAACTCATACAGATTCAGAGATTCCTTCCATGATAAGTCTCTACTCAGTTTCCACCACCATTCACCCGCATGTTTCATGCATTCATCATGTGTTTACAAGCCAAGGAAAAATCAACAAAGTTGAGAGATGTGCTCATTGATTGGAAACATTGTTGATTCCCTTCCCTTCATTACGCACCTCACTTATATAAGAAGGGTGGATTTAATGGGGGAAAATCTTAGATAAGGATACTAGAGGAAAAAGTTAATTTCTTTTGGGAAGTAATATAGCAGTCATCTCTACTACTCGCTTATGAAGTCTGATGAAGCCCCTTGTATTTTTTGACTCCAGGCCAATTGAGTTTTTCTCTTATGCACTCCTAGATAGAACTGGCTCATTCATGTAATCTCTCTTGAGAAGAATTACACGGTAAACCTGAAAAATGCTCATTAGTCGAGTCTCCTCTGCACGAGTTTTCGTTCATTTTGCCTAATAAGGAGAGTGCTTTCTTTCGTATTATCATAACAACCCGGTCTTGCCAGAAATGAAAGGGTTGGAAGGTAATGTTAGAACGCAAATCACTTTCTAGATTTGATCATTACCAGAATTTGATTTGGTTGTAGTCCATAGAAAGTGAATTCCTCTTCGTACACGGGCTGCCTGGTATGACGAAGAACACGGGTCTTGACACGTTGTTGTTTTTCAGGTAAGAGTTGGAGTTTCACATAGGGATCACATGTCATTAGGGAGGTGTCCTTTACGGGAAGATTTTCGCATTTCACAACCGTTATCACCAGTGCCGCTTGATCTTCCTTGTAACTGGAAAGAAAAAAGTTTGTTTTGCACCTTTATCATATTATTTTTTAGGTATAAACATATCAAATGGGCAAAGACATCAAAAAATTGTTATTTTTCTTAACTGAAAACAAATAAATGCCCAATTTGAAGAGTTGACTTTTTTAAAAATAATGATTCAAGGAAAAGTAAATAGTTTAGTCAGCTGAGTTAACAATTAGGCATTTCAAGATGCTATCTCATAACATGGGAATATGTTTGAGATGACTAGAGGGTAAACATTCATTTGTTAAAGTGTAAATAAGCAATGGCAATTTGCCCAAGGTCAGATTTGTGATAACTGTTAGATCTGCGCGTAATACAGGCTCAAGCTGAAGGTATTTCTTGAAAAGTAAAGGAGCTCGGAATTTCGATCAGCTATACATAGATTTGGTCATTAAATTACAACACACAGCATTTCATTTGCATCAGCCTCACCTTTAATCCCTTCAAGCAATCTATTTGCATAAAGGTCGTAACTCCAAGAACAACTATCATTCTACTCTATTCCGTTCATATTCAAACATGTGCTAAATATTGTATAACCATACCTCATCTTGAAGAAGAGAACTCCCAATCCAAATTCACCTCCACCACTCAGACTTTGTGAAGCCAATGGAACAGCAACCGTGCTCGAAGTGGAAGTTGCTTCCGTGTGTGGTGATGCACCCCTGTTTTTAGAGCCTTCAGCAGATGAAGTCATTTCCATGCTAACTCCACCGCACCCGCTTCCACCACTACTACCACATCCACCGCCTCCAGGTAAAGGAGCTTCAATGAGAGTATTACCGTTTCGTTGATTCATCATTTCTGGATTGGTGATTCCTGATGATGTAGAAGAAGTTGGAGATGTTTGAGGGGAAAGTTTTGGAGACTTGGGTGACCGATTAGCCCCACCTGCAGTAGCCAGATGGCCATGATAAACCATATGCATGCTAGGGCTAGACATGGAGGTTGTAGTCCCATAAGAAGTTGGAACAAGATGTGGAGACCGTCCGCGAGAACCTCTGCCACAACTTGGGATTCCCCCTCCATGAATTTCCGCATAGTCGTCAGCTTGTGGATTACTTCTGATTGCAATCGACCTTGGATTATGCGATCCTCGTCCACCTCCCTCGCTATCATCTGTTGGTGGTGTCAATGGGGAAGTTCTTGGAGATGGTGATGGATAAAAGGGAGGACTTGGACTTTTCTTCATTACCAAATGTGGAGTTCTCACATAGTGAGACTGAGAGTCACCAGAAGTCTTCCTTGGAATGATAAGTTGACTTTGCAAAGGAAAGTCTTCTGAATGTGGGGATCGAGATGTCAGGTACACTCCACTCTTTCGGTATCCCGTCGACTTGCGTCGGTAGAAGAATAAGGTTACCGAAATAATCCCCACGAGGAATAGTGTGGCCCCAAGACATACCCCAACTATCGCAGGAGTTGTCGCTGTAATATTAAAATACAAAAAGAAACTATGTTTTAATCTGCATTGTTATTTCTCTGAAAACTATTCCGTAGCAATTTAATGCACAGAAGAATGCGATACTAATAATGTAAAAAGCGGAATTCCAAGCTTTTCACCGTCAAATTTATGTTGAAAGTTTGTCCCAAACTAATGGATTTTATGTTGGGCGAGAATGCAAGCGGAGAATATTGTACTTTATCGTTTTAATATTGCACAGAGGCTTTTCGCGAATTTAGAAACAAAATATCCTTCCTTCTAAAACCTCATTTTAATTTACATTTTAGATCCATCTCTTTATCCTCTGTAACAAGGTACTCTTAATGAAAATTCCACATCTTAAGCTCAGTAACCGCTGAAATGGCATCTTTCCGTACTATCAGATTCCAAGCGGGTATATGATTGAGGATGTGAATATTTCATCATTTTAGTTGAGGGATACGGTACATGGAGGAAACTGCGATGCAAGCTCTACATTCAAGACTTCCCCAAGGATAACCGAAGTAAGAACTTTAATACTTTTAATAGCATGTGAGAAAATCCCTTAGAAAAACAACCACTGCAAAATTGTCACATATACAAAAACCGTTGTACACACCAGAGATACGAGATGTCATTTCCTTCTTAATAATTTTTAAGTTTTTGCACATCCTCAATCCGAATCCCATCTACAGCGGAAATGAAGAGAACGACGCAATGTCAGGAATAATTTATACTTCTGTTCATTACTTATTTCGTCGCATCGTTCCTCTATACATGTACATAAAATGCTTAGATTAAATGTGTACATAGTTTAATGAATGCCACATCTAGTAAACAATTCTGTTGCAAAAGCATTTTATTTATTATCAAGAAAACCACGAGCTGAGCAGATCATATTCATATCGTTAATTTAACATTCTACTAAAGTGTCGGTCATTTTATGAATATGATTGCTGGCAGCGAAAAGCAGTCAACAGTATTCGAATCGAATTGATACGAATCTCTAGAATATACGTCTGTAAAATCTTTTGTAGAATTGAATAGAGTCCGACATGGCCAAAATACTATCCTTCATGTTCCACTTTTTCCAAGAATGCAGGAATAGTCTTTTCCCAGATGAGCTAAATATATTTGGAGGAGTAGCCTAATCTGTTAAGCTGAGACGTGGGACATGAAGGTAACTACTGCAACTACATAAAAGATACCAGAGTTTATAATTACATATGTAAATTTTTCCCAGTATAATAGGGAATATTCTGTATTCAGCTGAACGAATGGAAAGATGTGGTAAACTTGTTTAGCATCATGGGCAGGCTTTCTGTAGAAACTTATCATTAATTTCAGCTCATTTCCCAGAAATTCCATTGAAATAATAGGAAGCCCAAAAAGCCGACAACGACCACTTTAGCAAGCTCTCCATTTACTATTACGCAGTTTACTTTGCATAGTATCTTCATTTCTCCGCAGAAATGGTTCCTAGTATGGTATTTAGCAAATTAATGATGAAAATGGATATGGACCGGGGTCCCTATATTATTCACTGAAACAATTCTTTAATGCATAGAATCCCTTGAAAGCGCTTCAAACCAGTAATGTCAGCCTTCAGCCTTGGAACTTGGAATTGGAATGATTTTCTTTCCTAAGCTAAGATAACCAAAGTAGAGTCATAGTTCTAACTAAAACTTTTAAACACAAATAGTGGTAATATCATACACACAATATAACTAATCAGACATCGATTACAATATTATGTATAGTTTTTAAAATACATTTACTTGGTACTTTCACACTTTTTAAAACATTCCGTTCCAATTTTTACCTTCAATATTGCAAATGAATCATTTTGATTCTCATCACCTTTTGCATATACTATTGACACATCTATATATATTTTCTTTCATGGCGTTATCATCATACTTGTTGTCAGTTATTGTTTGCGGTATTTCACGTTATTTTTATTGAGAGAAAATTAGATTCCAAGAAAACATTTTTTCCTATTAAGCTTAAAGTACGTGGCTTATCTACTCGACTTGATATAATAACTACATCGTAGTAAAATACCGGAAATAAATTGTCTACTAAATGTCTCATCCCACCCCATCTCGCATGAAGCATTGGCACATGCCAAATGTTAGACAAACTTGTCATTCATTCCGTCGTTATCATTGGAACACACATTTTCTAAAGTACGAACAAACCTCCTAGGTTAAAGTAAATCATCCCAGTGTTAGTTTCCAAGATTTGTATTGTTGACACAAGAAAAATAGCAAGGCATAAGATATCCGTAAAAAAAACTTACATTAGCGCTTTATACCTATTCCAAAGTGAAAGGTGCAATGTAGCAAGCTTTTTTCTGGTTGATTACCATTTCCCCTATATACCCCACATACTTTATGTACAAGCCATTTTCTTTTCGGCTGAAAAATTGTGATAATTTACATGATCGTATGGGGGTAAATAAAGCCTCCATCTATTTTCACGTCATTTCTTTGGGAAAAAGAGCAAAGTGTTCGGTGCGATATTCATTTCTAGCAAGGTACCTTAATGCATCCATTTACTATCGCATCTACAAACTGGAAGAAAGCTCCACTCGTAATATTTCATGTCTCAAACCTTAATGATTGTAAGAAATGGAGAAATATACAAGTCTAATGTGAAATGTGAACCTTAACTCACATTCACATTAGTACAAGCTCCTATTTGAAGACCAAACTGATATCATGGTGGATCAGAAATGAACCAAGGAGGATAATAAGATGGGGTAAATTGTTCCATCTTCTTTCTACATCCTGTTCACAAGGTAGCTTACTTTTCAAAGGAAATGAGCATACACTACGCCCACTCTACATTTTAATATACTCATAGAGTCAAGTCTCTATTCGTCAAGCAAGAGGAGTACGTTACGTATATAATTATTATCATCAGCTCATCCAAGTCACCTCATCTTCTGAAACAACTCTTCTTTTGAGTTCTCAAGTGAGACACGCTCTTGACTTTGAGTTAATTAGCAGCCTGACTAGGGTTTCTAACCCACAAGTGAATTCTCAATATTAGATTCTTGCTAGAGGTGCTTTATGGCATGAATTATATCGCCTTCTACAACTTTAGTCATAAGACAAGCGACGTCTTGAGAAAGTATAAAGGCTAAACTTCACATTGACGTTTTCTCTCTATAAAACAATATTATTAGGACAAGAAACCTATGATCCATTCAACAATTACTGTGAAGAGTAATATATATGAAGAGGAGCTTGTGATCAAGTGCACTTTACACCACGCGTTCTATATAACTCCCTGATAATGACTTCCGCATCTATTTTCCTCTCTCACATTCGTCCCCCTGCATGAAAAGGGGGTTTTCAAGGATGAATATTAATTAAAGATCAAACGGGGATGTGATGAGGGAAGAAGCCTGATTGGAATAGTCATCGCATTTGAAATGTGAGAATGGTTTTTAAGAAAGGTAAAATTTGCTGCCTCATCGTCTACACATGTTTTTATATAAACCCCTGGAATGACGTTGATACCGCTTCAATAATCATTTGTAAGATAAGAGTCTTTCATTTCATACAAAATTTTAGAGCGTTCATCATCATCTCGCTATCATCAGCATCATCATCATTATCACCACGTATGCAAGATGCTAGTCAAGTCGGATCAAAGTTAAGCTTTAGGGGATTGTTTGCATAAAATCTGGCAAAGTCTCTTGAGAACTATGCATGTCTTGTGAAGCAAACGACATTATAAGAATCCTGTGATCTGGAAGGGGTACATGGAAGGGATAAAGGATGACTTGATTTTTTTTACTAAAAAGCCCTTATGGATTTAAATCTCGTGCATATGAGTTATTGCAGGAATGGAGTCAAGGAGAAAGGACAATAATAGATTTGTATATGGATATAATGACGTGGATTTTTTGTTTTGTAAATCGTTCCAAATCCTTGCAAAAAAACTATTCCTGCTTGTATTCATAAAGAAGATTTAATTTAAACTTGTATTTTCCCCAGTGAAAAGAGCTCAACGTACAATAATCATGGCATTGATGATGCTGATGTTGATTTGATGGTGCGGATGATGATCATTCATTCATGATGTACATGATATACGAAAAATCATTGCTCACATCTGGCAGAAGTAATCCGATTCTGTTGAATGAAAATCCTCACACAAAGAGAGAAAATAGTGGGAGTATTATATTGCTTTAAGTTTGACAAGCATAGCGAAAAGAAAATCTTGGAAAGAGGGGAAGCGAGAGCGTCATTTCTCTCATTTGTATAAACTTATATAAACTTATATAAACTTTCCCATGCTATAGATATGTGTGTATAAAATAGATTCTCGTTCATTCCATCCAGCTAACAGCTGCAACTTAAGCAGGGAAAGATACACGTATAAAGTGAAAACATATACTCACTCATAATTTAATCACAGTCAGCCTTCTTCCCATTTCAATTGTGAAGATAATATATTTTTCGACGGAAAGTGTGTATGCATATTGTCTGGAAGAGCTTTCTAGGAAAGGAGTGGCACACTTGGTGAATTTGTAGAATTCCTTAGTTGCATATCTTAGAAAAGGCTTTCTCTTCTTTTCCCTCCAACTTCAACTTCCTGAGTAATCTCATTGAATTGAAACTGCTGATATGTGCTGACTTTGTGAAAAAATCAAGGCTTCTCATTCTATTAAGGCTTCATATATATGTTATGAAAGATACTTGGAAATCGGCATTTTTATGCACCAAATGGCATAGACAGATGGAGTTTTTGGAAAGCTGATATTGCCAACTTGAGAATCAGGACTTTTTACTCTCATTAATATAATTACTTCCAATTCCTTGAAAAGTTTAATACCTACTCGCTGTTTTGTTGTTGATTGAGTGACAATGTATGAGTCATATGCTACAATATTATTCCATGATTGAATGATATCTCCTTTTCGATGTGACTTATCAAGGCAAGGACGGATTTAGTTAAATATATTTATAGATTTTTTTAGAAGGATAAAGTTTTGTATTTTGAAACACATATCAGGCTTTGCAACTTGAAAGCCCTGTTTTTTTTACCATGTCTCATCTTTCTTGCTTACCTTCCTCAATAAATACGAAGATACCTAACCATGGTGTTTTATTCAATACATGTCAACACTATCAAATTTCCTTAGGAATTATGGAAAGGAGAAATGCTCAAAGAAATTGCGTTGAATGTCTCTGCTTCTGCGAAAAGGCGTATTTGATAATCCTAAAGTATACAAAGATGAAAACAATAGACAACCAGAAACGTGACCCTTTAAAGATGACAAAACATCATTCACTTTTCTAACTGCGTACTTAAGACAATGCGAATGCGAGTGTTGTTGAAGATGGAAATTTGAAGGAAATACTTGACAGTAGCGTTCACAGCTTGTCACCATGTCCGTAGTAGGAAGTTGAATAGGCAAATGAAAAAAAAATCCCAATCTAGCCAGTCTACGTCCATTTGTGCCTTTCCTGTGTGTGCTGACTTTGCAATCCACTTCACACATACTCGTCTATTATTTTGCTTTATCGTGTTTAGCTCCTCGAAAATTGGATGACTGTCGCTCATGAAAAGCGCCTGTTTTCCTTTTCTCATTTTATGCTCTCCATCTCTCCTCTCATCCTAAGGATGGAAAGCGCTTAAGCTTGTTAACGTGAAGGAAATCGGATTTTCATTGTTTGCAAAAAAGCCATTTCCATTTACTTCCCCTTTTACTACTTTCAATCAGTCTGGAGCGAGATGATGAATGACAATATACACATCTTGATAACAAAATTGACTAGCTTTCAAGAATTACTTTCCTTCCTCCGCTTTTCTACCAACTTTCACTTTTACATTGATGGGCATTTTTGTTACGGGTAGGTAATTTCAAGCAAATGATAGACACTCGTTTACGACATTTTTGTCATTAACGCCATATCTACTACATAAGCCTATAAAATGGGATGGAGGACAGGTTAGAGGAAATATGTAATTTAACACTCTGAAAGATTCAATTATTCTTGCAGCACCAGCAATTAATGAGGTTACTCATTTCCCAGATGAATTTTATGTTCCGCCTTGCTCCCCCCTACAAATCATCAAAACAAGCTGGAAAAATCCCAACTGTGAGAATAAAAGAGGATGAAGTTAGTGTTTACAACATGCACATATGTATACTCACAAGGGAAGATTATGTAGTGCTTTTGTGTCCCTGCTCTATGAAGACATACAAGGAAAGCAATAAAAACACACATTATCATTTCTCACCTAAACGAATTGCTTCAACGCTTTCACTTGTTTCCTCACTATATCACCAACCCATCCTATTCCACTCTTTTTTTCGGTGAAAAGAGAATTACACAGTTTCGAGCAACAGGGCGCAATAAAAACAAATAGGTTTCAGTGGATTCTCCTCCTCCATCCCATTTTCATTCTGTTGAAGAGCGGATTGAACTTTTTGGAAGAAAACACAATTTACTACAGACTCAGATGAAAGTATAACACGAGTGGAAAAAAAATTGAGGAGGGAAACGTGTAAGTGCTTTTCTCATATCTTCATACAAGGAGAAAGTAACCAATCTGGAATTACATTACAGGAGAAAATAGAGCTAACGCA
The DNA here is from genome assembly GCA_027743935.1 of Sinodicranocentrus sp. ZH6. NCBI lineage: Eukaryota > Metazoa > Arthropoda > Collembola > Entomobryomorpha > Entomobryidae > Sinodicranocentrus > Sinodicranocentrus sp. ZH6. The sequence goes on from JAHZNA010001318.1 coordinate 24,381, forward strand.
CCTGAGCGAATGGTGCTAGCCGCTGTGGAAGTGATATATTGTGTCAACTTGAAGCTTTTTAAAGGTGTAATATTCGTAAAGACATTTATTTTGGATGGAGATAGGATATCGAATATCTAGTCTAGTATAGATAAAGGAAGATATAGTTGACGATAAAAATTATATAAAACGTGAAATAGCGGTGACTGGAAAGCGATGAAAAAGTTTGCATGAGCACAGCTCTTGAGTATGAAGTGAAATGGTAAACTTTTTTATACAGCTTGTTTGATAAATTCAATTCGGCAACTAGACTCCACTGGCTACCGTATCTTGTTCATATTGCACATCTCTGGAAGTCGCTTTCATGCATAGCAAGTTGTAAAAACTCGTTCGAAACAAAAACTAGGAGAAAGCCATAAAAGTTTATGTCATATTTTAAAAAACGATATATCCTGAGCGAAACTGCGGTGTCTACTCTCTCTTGTGACTATCTCTCTGAGATGGGGAGATAGGGCTTGTGGTAAAAGTGCGATTCTCACCTCGATACTTTGAATCATTATCCTCATCATTTTATCGTAACTGGAAGAATGGTGATACTACTTCAACAGTACTTTCCCAGATGGGTGCCCAATGCTCCAAATATTTTATCATGCATAAGGTTACACACACCAACACGTTGTTTTGTATTCATAGAGAAAGTTTTCACTCAACTTAGTAAGATGAAAACCACTTTCGCCAATGGAGGAATACCAGAATGTGGTGAAATAACAGGGTTTTTTGTTCTTTTGCTTTGGTGACAAGTTCTTGTCCCCGATTTTGGCAATGCTAGTATTGAATCTCATTTTGAGATAAAATGTTATATGAATGGAACAGGAGCGTGTTGTCAATTTATTCATGTGATACCACAAGAGCGAAAGTTTGTTTGAATGGTATAACCCATAAAGGTAGAAACAGCCAGCCACCACCACTGCATACTTTTCTTGCGTTCGTTTCGTACGTGTTGTGTTGTCTTCTACTTTGTCGGTTTTTGGCTTTCTTTTCAAAAGGACAGTTCCGAAAACCATTACAATTTCATGGGCCTTCGGTTTCCCACATGTTGTCAGGACTTTTTTGTCATATAGGTAGATTTATGCTTACATCAAAACGGAACTGAAATATTTTCTGGACTGTGACGGAAGGTTTTTTCAAGGGATTTCAGCCCGAACACAATATCAGCGTGTATTTCCATTTTTATGTGAAAATAAGACGAGGATTTGAATCTCTTTGTAAATTTAAATAAGTTCTACAATCGCAAAATCTGTAAACAAAAATGATAAATAATACAAGGAACAATGCCAGAGATGACAACACGTGTGAAATATTTACTGAAATTTTCCGCTGGTTGATTCCTTTGGAAAGGAGCTACGGGTTGGTGCAAGAGTTATTTTTTTACAACAGTGCTTCCTGGAAAACGTCTCCGGACTGCATATCCATTATGCAGAGCCCCTTTCCCATCTTGGGAATTTGTACGGAACAGTTCTTGGTTGGAATAAATGTGAGTGTGGGTGGGTGTAAAGATAAAAAGTTTAATTACAGAGCTGTATCTATTGTATGTAGGAATGCTAGATTTTTTCTGATGAAGTAAACGACGAAAAAGTCAGCTGGGAATTGAAAAAAGGACTAATTTTGAAATACCTCTTGAGATAATCACGTTTTGTGAAATTGTTATTATCGCTGAAATCCTCATTAATGAGTTCATCAGAAAGTATTAGTCTCGTCAGAATGTTTTCCTCAAATATCGTTGAATCATTGCATATAAGTATTAGTCTCGTTAAAAATTTTGATGAAAAGCTTTGCTTGTGAATTTCAGGGTATATTATAACTTCAGATGCGTCATGAACCTAAAATTTTATTTAAAAAAGTATTTATTTATGTATATGCGATTCTAATCAAACTTTTGAGCTTAGTGTACGAATTTTTCACAATAATGCTTCCTAGAAAACACTTGTGAATTGCTTATCCATAATGCGGACCCATGTTCGCTCATAGAACCCAGTTCTACGAACGAATAAATTTGGATGGCTAAATCAAGAAATTTTTAATTATAAACCTACCCATCCTTGTATCTTGCATATACAGACAGATGTATGTAGGTAGTTAATTTTAATCTGATTTTTCCACCATGCAGATGTTAATGTCAATATTTGAAAAACTTGGCTAAAGGAATTTTGTTTGATATTATGATAATTTCTTTGACTTGACATGCCAATAATTGGAAAGTTTAATCTGGTGGAAAACTGGTGCTAACGAGTTCAGCGAAAAGTATTCACCAAACATGTTTCCTCGCTTTCCATATTTACAATAATACAATTTTAAACGTCGGGAGTAGTAATAACACGCCAACCATTCGAGTACCCAAGGCATGACACAACTGTCAAAAATTTAAATTAACAAGCTAGGCAATTTGCAGAGTTTCAAAGTTTACAGGATGATGATGATGAAAGCTTCAGAAATTTTTTTCCTTTTAGGTAGCTCCCTTGCTTTGAAGATTAGTTAATGGTCGAACTTGTGTAGATTCCTTTTTCCATGAAGCGTTTCAACCTTTGACTAAGATTATGTATAGGATCATCATTATCATGTCGTAATCATCGTTCCCTAAAGAAACTCTCTCGGCAGTATTTGAGCAATTCCTCGTAACTTTTTTCGAGTTCAACATTAAGCGGAGAAAAAAGGTTGTGTAGCGTAGTGTGAAAGCACTCCATTCCTTAACTAGTTCGAGTTAGGTGAGTTTTTTACAGAAAGTTGTGCACATTAATTATGAATATACAAGAGTAAAAAAGTTTCATCCAGGACAATACTCCTATCTCTAGCGTTTCATGGAGCACGCTGGGAGTAACTGGAAAACGACTAAAGTCGTATAACAACATTTCCAGCAACCTGTCCTGCCGCGCTCGTGCACCATCTCGAGTCTGCAAGCAGGGGTTCCTGTTTTAAAGATAAAACTATCAAAAAAAGAGAAGCTTTAAGGAAAAAAAGTTTTGTGTATGACAGGAAATTGGCAGTGCTACACCAGAAGCGTCGGATCTGAATGTTCATTTTCATCTTGTGTAGTATACCTACACACAAAGCATCTGCGTCTAAACAAAGGAACTTGTTAAGAAGAAAGCGAAGCGGAGAAAGTAAACTTTTTCCTTCGTCCACACGTTCAACGATGATAACGAAGGAAATGGTGCTGGAGAGCGTTACGTGCACGAATAGTGATGCAAAGTCTTCAACAAAGTGAAACTGCTTTGCAAACACGTGTTTACTAGATATCAATTACGTTTCCGTTGAGCACCAGCGTGAACCGGATACACATGTTATGTTATGTCTTGGTTCTAGTTCTAATTCATGGCTAATCAATATCAAAGCGAGAGCTTGCTAGTTGGGATCATTCACACATGAAATTAAATTCCATTCAGAGATTGTATAATTTAGCCAGGGTGAGATATACTAGAAGTTTTGTGATTTATGATAGGTCACAAGTCAGTGACCAGGATGATTAATGGGGGCAGTTGTAGATACAGGTATTTTGTGAATGTACATAAGATTCGATTGGAGGTAAAGACAGACAAAGAAGTTTGCCTAAACTGAAATGCTTGGTTGGAGTGTTTTTTTCTTCTTCTTTTTCAGATTCTGAAAAAAAGCAATTCAGGAAATGTCATGAATACAATTCATAACTCAAGGGAATAGGACCATCGAGAATGGTAAACTTTTGGCAGTTTGTCGCTTTTATGCCTTTATAAGTTTGATATTAGATAATCTAAGATGTAATTACGAAGTTGTTGGGAAAAAAATAAAGTGTGAGAGTTGCAGTCTGTGTGTAAATAATGTTTTTCCTAACCCCATTCTTCACCCATATGACTAAAACTGTTCTCCTGTTGGACAAGTTAAGGGCCAAAAAACTATCAAGAGACGCTTTTCTCCCCTTTTCTCCTAACAAAGTCAACTAACTACCAAGGGAAATAATTTTTTGACTAGCAACTTCCTTGTGTATTTATGATTCCCAAAGTAAAGGAAAAATGTGAAGGATGAAGAGCTTTTTTACGACTTGAATTTATGTGCCCAAAGGTTTATTCGCGTTTTTCCGCTTTCCAGCTTTGGCAGTGAGCTGTGGCGTTTGTTAGTTGTAATTTGCCCTTAGCTTTAGCACCACCAGTCAGCATAAAATGACAGGAAATGAAGGAAAAGCATATTATTACAGTAGCAGCTTGTCATTGTCGACTTTCCCTTTTCCTTTTTTACGTTGGCTGAGCGGAAATGACTAATTTTGAGATGGCATACGGTTAAGCACTCTACCCAATTTCTGGGAAGACGCACAGGGACGAAGTTGAAAAGGATGAAGTATACTCAAAGTTTATTACTTTAAGAATTTCCCAAGACGTAGATTTCTTATGTAGAATTTGGTGTGCAGTGAAGCAAGAAAGAGTTTTTTTTCGACCATATTTCCTCTTATTGACAAACAACATTTCAAGTTGCGTCATTAATATTCGAGGAAGCTTGAGGAAGCTCAATGTAATTATATACGGGAGAACTCTTTCGTATTTTATTATTAAGTCATCGTACATTTTTTCAACCGTGAAAGAGCTCAAAGCACACATGTCATCTGACGGAAGGAAGACTTATAAAAGTAGAAAAAGAAGTAGACAGATTTATCCTTACAAGTTTAACAAAGCGAGATGCTAAGCATGAAATAAACTTAACCTCGAGGATTTTTTTATTCAACCCGAAAAATTAAATGACTGCTGGAAAAAATGAGCTAAAACTCATCCTTTTTTAGCTCTCCACCCAAGCACATGTATGAATTCTCGACAAGAAATTTGATTATCTTCTCCCACAGCGAGTATTCTTACTTATTACAAAAGAAACGTGTAGACAGGAGAGAGTCATAATAGAGTAGAAGAGAAAATGAAAGGAACACATACACATATGGAGAAAGAGGAAAAGGATGACCTATTGCAGCTATTACTCGATTCCTTACTTTCTCTTTTTCATACTTCAAACATGCTCCCACAATTTGTCTACCTTTTTTACTGGAAAAAGATCTTCCCTTTCAGCAAATGCATCCAAGAGATCCAAAGCCATTTCATCTTCTGGCCAACCGTCCATGCCAAGGTATACCATCAGGCTTAGAAAAATGAAAAGAGATGACTACAACTTTTATTCCGTCCTTTTAACAACTTTCACGAGAGAGAGAGAGAGAGAGAGAGAGAGAGAGAGAGAGAGAGAGAGAGAGAGAGAGAGAGAGAGAGAGAGAAAGCGGGGAAAAGCAAAAGTCCTAAAAGGCCACCCCTTGTTGTAAGTATATACATAGTAGTTTTTTTCTTCTCTCTAATAAAAACTCTTGTGTAGGAATACTATGTGGCTCACCGTGTGGGCATATGTACTCAACCATTGTTGACGTTAGTAGTACTCACGAAAGCTTTCACCAAATCCCTAGACATGTGTCTATGTAATAAAGAACCGGAAAACTATTGCAAAAGGGAAAGTACTAACGGAAGAGCAGCAAGGGAAAAAAGCTTTAAGGTTTTGAACACAAGGGCACAGCTGTAAGAAAGTTGTGTATATTTTTGTAGTATAGATGTGCATAGATGAGTGTATTTATAGTGGACGGATTCTGTACCGATGTCGAGATTTGTGCAATGTCCCTCTTGCCTCCTTAATCTGATCACTGAGAAATCCTTAAACATGGGACGCATAAAACAGTTACGGGAAAAGGAATTTATTTCTTTTTCAACTTTTTTTTGATAAAAAAGTGGAACAGCTAACATTTTACTTTGTAGGTATCCAATGAAGTAATTAGGATTCCGACATGTTTATGCTCGACCCAGGTCTCATACACTACATATCACAAGTTTGAATTATAAAAAAATCGTGTGAGTTGAAATTGTAAGTTGAGGATATGTGATAGCTTTGCAATATTAGTGAATTGTCAAGCAGTTTCGTACGTTATACAATTTAGGTCAAAAATGACTAAGCTTTACTACGCCCATGTGTTACATTAGCAAGTGAATGATTTTAATTGGAAATTTTGTTGAGAGTAAAATAGCTGCGTGAAATGCTATTATTAGTTATAAGATTAAAATGAGTGGGAAAATTAAACTGAAGTGTTCATTTAATTTAAATCCTTCAAAGAGATTCCATCTCTAGCACAAACTAAGGGTAGTAAACTGTCACTTTTGAGATATCATATTCATAAGATTTTTATCTTAATAACAAGCATGAAAATGACACTGCAAGAGAAAACATGCTTACTTGTACTTATTCTCATTTAAATG